>VXAV01003661.1:41522-62909 GCA_013399715.1 Alectura lathami | reverse complement strand
GCTTCTTCGGGACCTGTTTTTAACCATCACTTTAACCTATGTGATTTTGCCTAGTTAAAAATGAAGGAAACTGGAAGAATACAATTAAATTTGAACTTTTTTTTTTCTGAAACTCTACAGTGAAACTGGCAGCCCTATTTAGAGTGAAACTAGTTAGTCTTTTAAAATAAACTGTTGAATTCCCTATGAACTAGCATTTATTTTTCTGTTGAGCATGATGGGGCAAAAAGAGAAGCAGCTTTCACAGAGCATTGCTTTTATGAATATCCCCTTTGGTCTAATGAATAAGTAATACTCCATCCTGTAAAGCTGTAGCCCATTCATAATGCATCTGTATTATGGTAACACTAAATTGAGGACTATGTTGTTTCTTGTGCTGTTATGTCTGGCTGGGATTGTCCCAGAAGAATAACTGATAATCCTGTATATATCAGGTTTCATTCATTTGGTAAAGTGACTGTTTGGCAGAATTGCATGCTTTTTTTTTTTTAAGATGCTGTTCCTTGTCCTTGTTTATAGCATGGTATGACAGTGGAATTTTTGTTTTTTATTCATTGTTAAGCAATACTAAGTGTAACTTTAATATTTATCTGGACAACTTTCTGAGTAAAGCTACACAGAAGATAACTTCAAAAATACTAACATCGGTAGTCAGTCACTTTGAATTACTAGTATTTACTTAAAAATTGAGATGAAATAAATGCTTGAATAGGTGAAAGCAATGATAAATCATATTTTGAACAGGAGAAAGTGGTGATCTTGAAGAAATGCAGCCTCCTGCTGCCATTACTAAGTCATTTCATTCATACCCTTGAAACTATAATGGTCAAATACATTGACATGGTGCAAATATGTCAATGCTGTGTTGTCACTCAAATCTGAGCTCTATTTAAAAATGGTGCTGCTAGTCTTACGTTCTGAAAGAGGCAGCAGAAATGTACTATCCTTTTACCTCAATATTTATGTAATTGACATAAAGCTTTAATATGTTGTTTTTACTCATTCCTCATTTGTTACACTGATCAGTACTGAACAGTTTGCTCTAGAAATATGATGCCACATCCCTATCCCAGTGCTTTGCTTTGCCCTGTCTTCTTTAATGGTTATTTTAATCTGTGTTGTTCCATTCCTTTCAGTTTTCTGAGAACTTGGCAGAGTCCATCTCATGGGCAGAAGTTCTTAAACTACTGCTGAAAACTATATGTATATTTTCTTGAAGCAGTTCTAGCTGTTGTCCAGAAACATAGTATGAAAAAAAATACAGCTTCACCCTCCTGAAAATGCTGTTGAAAATTTTCACCTCATTCTCAAGACCTCAAATTGCTAATGAAAAATTATATATATACTTAAATGCAATGGATAACAACATCATTATCCAAGGAAGTTAACATACTGTTTCTTGCTTGGGTAGAAAATAGTTATACTTCAGTTAGCTCTAAAAATTTCTATGCTTTTTAATAAGCAACTTCACTGCTGTTGAAGGACGCATTCCCTTTAATTTTAGTTGTCTAGTATGGGAACACATTAAGTCTGGCAGTCTTATAGCTACTGTAGAGTATAGTCATACTGTGTACAAAATCAAGGGAATTCATACTGCTTCTGTGGCATGAAGAAATACATAACTTGACATAATCGTCTATGCTGATGACTCCCATTCTTTAAGAGGAAGGGAGAATTGCATTGAAAGCAACCTTCCTTTCCTAGTGATCTTAGTAAATGATTTTGGAATACTGCTTTCCTTCCATGGTTTGTAGCAAAGGAAACCATAATACTTGGGAAAGCAACAGTTTTAATTTTTCTGATTATAGATGATTGATATGTGGTAATTTGGGGCACGGTTGTGAGTGTTGCTGCTGTTAAACATCAATACCCAGCAGTAAAGATCCTTAAGATTATGCAGAAATAAGCTATTTAAAGCCAACTTTCTTGCTTTAAGTTGAGTGGTTAAAGAAGATGAAGATGCGGTGATATAGTTTTGCAGTAGAGTGGCTGGAAAGTTGCCCAGCAGAAAAGGACCTAGGGCTGCTGGTCAACAGATGACTGCAGGAGCCAGCAGTGTGTCCAGGTAGCCAAGAAGGCCAATGGCTTCATGGTCTGCATCAGAAATGTTTGGCCAGTGGGGCTAGGGAACTGTTTGTCCCTTTTTAGGCAGAACCAGTGAGACCACACTTTGGATATTGTGTTCAGTTTTGAGCCCCTCACTACAAGAAGGACATCACTTTGCTTGAGTGTGTGCAGAGAAGTGCAATAAAGCTGGTGGAAGGAGTAGAAAACAAGTGTTATGAGAACCATAACTGAAGGAATTGGAGTGGTTTAGTCTGGAGAGAAGGAGGCTGAGGGGAGCATCATTACACTCTACCACTATCTCGAAGGCAGTAGCAGAGAGGGAGTTGGTTTCTTAGGTGACAAGTGATAGAACTTGAGGAGATGGTCTTAAGTTGTGCCCAGGGAGTTTTAGGTCAGATGTTGGGAAGAATTTATTTACAGAGAGGGTGATCAAGCATTGGAAGAGGTTGCTCAGGAAAATGGAGTCCCCATCCCTGGAAGTATGAGACCTGTGTGCACTAACAGACAAGGTTGAGTGTTGGGACTTAGTAGGTCAGGTTGATGGCTGGATTTGGTAATCCTGAACATTTTTTTCCAACCTAGATGGTTCTGTGGTGTTCTGTATGGTTAAATGAGACAGCCATTTCTGTGAATTGGGGAAATGGTTGCTGTGAGTGGAATTGCTAACAGTTAACTATTTAAAATTATCTTCTCACTCAAATGAAAATGTTTGGTAATTTCTTTCGTAATTCGTTTCTGAGTCCTTTCTGTAAGCATTGTTAGCGTGAGAGGCTTTTCATTTGCCTGCAACCCGACTGAAGAATTCAGGATGTTGCTTGACAGTGCATGGAGGGAAGAGAGGGACAGCATATTAAAAGTGGCCCACACATCAAGGCAGAAATATCCCAGAATATTTCATCACTTACAAACATGTTTGAATTTAAGTATACTTGCCTAGTTTATCCTTTTTATTTTTAGTTAATTTTACAGAAAACTAAAATATAATTTTGAATGGGTCTTTTTTCTAGTAATATGGATGAACATAAATATCAGTCCACCACTCCTTTAATTCTTCTATATACCCTATCTCCCTGAATATATAGGTATCATTTCCACAGGAAAATTTGGACAGGCATTTGCTAGTCCTGCTATTAGTAAATCTACCCTATTTTGCAGAAGCAGGTGTGGAGCTGGATGGCAGAATAGTTGGTGAGGCATTAATAAATACTTTCAGTGTCATTCATCTCTCTATGCCTAGGGTTCTGCTTGGATAGCAGGTAAGGGAATAGCTGAAGCACACGCTTAAATATATAGGTCAAAAGAACAGTTTCGTAAAACTAGACCTGAGACTTTTAGTGGATTATCTTGCCCAGGGCAAAAGGGAAATCTGAAGTATTTGAAGCTCCAAGTTGAGTGGCTTCCTGTTCTCTCAAGGGAAGATTGTATTTCAATGAGGAAAACATATATGACTCTCAACCACAACAAATCCATGTATTGGTCATATACTCTCACCTTTTAGCACTGAAGATGCATTAATATTCAGCCTGTTAAAGTAACAAAGTTTCGGCTGGGTGTTTAAATTGGTCTGATTGCTTTGCTTTTATTCACCTGTGTATCCTAATCAATTAAGCACTGTTTAAGACATCTCTTGTGCTGGTCTTAAGCCAAACCAGTCTAAAGCCCAAGTCTGAAGGTGCTGAAAAAGGCTTGCAACTGCATTCCTTCCATTTTCTCAAACACAGTTTTTGATATCTAGCTTTCCTTTTGTTCAGTAAGGTGACTTCTCTGCCTTCTTTGAGAGATTGCCAGAGTATGCCTGAGAGGCCAGTTGAATTATGTATTCAAAGTCTGGGAATTACCATTCAAAGTCCTGGGAATTACCAAAAATCACTCTATTTATATTTGGGCAAGGAAATAAAGCTATGGAAAGAATGAAGTCTATGTATTTTGATTAATTTTGACATGAGTGAACAGGAAGTAGTTTTATTGTATTGTTTCCTTAATTATAGTGAGCTGTGATAAGGTACCTTAATATAAAGAAATATATTAGAATAAGCAGTCAAATCAAGAATAAAACCTACTTGCTTCAAAATATCTCCACTGAAACAGGAATGTCTTTTAAAAATGCTTCATTAAACCTTGTTCAGAAAGTAGCTATTGTAGTTTTTTTCAAAATGAAGCCAGTATTTTTTTTTTTTACATATGCATTGTGATCCTGAAAGTATTTAACTGTTTGTAGGACCATGTTCTGTTAATAGTTCTGTGGCTGAACTTCTCCAAAGACTTCAGAAAGACCTTTATTTTAAACACAAGTAGTGAGCTGACTAGAATTACTTCCAGTTCCTAGAGCTAATGTAATTTTTAACAAGATCAGCAGAGCATGCTGTACTTGGTTTACGATCACATTAATTTGTTTAAAGAAGACACATCAAATTAATGGGTTTCCCCATTGTATTTCCTATGTGGTTAGCTGTGCCTCTTCATCACAGATGTATCCAAGGACAACACAGAGCTATGCTGAACCTGAGAGTAAATGTTCTGCTTTCCTGGGTTCCATATACATGAGGCAGAAGGAAGAGACCATTTTTTTTTTTCTTTTGGTTTGCTCCCCCCACCTCCACCCCAGTGAAATAAGTAGTCCTCTACAGAGTTTGTCAGATGAAAATCTTTTGCTCTTGCCCTAGAGATCTTCACTCACTGTATCCTGACCTGAAATCAAGCAGTCTGACTTGTGCCTGGTAGATAGGTAACTGCTTATATCTCAGTATGGATTTAAAAAAGACTTTTCTGAATCTTTTAAATGAAAGGAACAAAATCAACAAAAACTTCAACATACCAAAAATCTCCTTAAACCCTCAACTTACACTTGAGTCACAGGTGACATAAATGTGGAAGTCTGCAAAGAAAGGCAATTTGAGGGCAATACTTAGTCCCATCTGATTTGGGGTCAATTAGAAAGCCTTGTCCTCATGCTCTTCTCTTTTTTTTTTTTTATTTCTTTTTATTTTTTATTTTTATCATACAGCATCCTTGAATGGCCCCATGTGCTCTGTTGAAATTTAGAATTAGATCTCTGGAGAATGTCTGGTCCAACCCCTGCTCAGCGCAGGGTCAGCAAGGTCAGTTTGCTCATGGCTGAGAGAGTGGTGAGGCGCTGGCACAGGCTGCCCAGAGAAGCTGTGGCTGCCCCATCCCTGGCTGTGTTCAAGGCCAGGCTGGATGGGTTCCTGGGCAGTTTGATCTAGTGAGCTAGTGGCTGGCAGCCCTGTCCACGGCAGGGGGGTTGGAACTAGATGATCTCTGAGGTCCCTTCCAACCCAAGCCATTCTATGATTCTACGGCTGTGGCCAGTCAGTCTTTGAATCTCTCCAAATGCAGAGACTTCACAACTTCTCTGGGCAGCCTGCTACAGTGTTTGCTCACCTTCGCAGCATTTCAGGAAAAACAAACAAACAAACAACTGAAAACTTTTCTGAAGCTTGTGGAATTTTCTGCATTTCAGCTTGTCTTACTCTTACCTCATTACTGTCATCCTTATACACACACCCTGTATATACTGACATAACAGTCAGTATTTATAAGTGTGGAGAAGACCCACATGAGCCTCCTCCCCACACTAAACAGTCCCAGCTCTCTTAGTCACTCAGTAAGAGTTGCTCCAATCTCTTAATCATCTTTGTGGCCCTGCACTGGACTCCCTCCAGTATGTCCATGTGTTTCTTGCACTGGGGAGCCTAGCCCTGGACCCAGCACTTCAGACAAGGCTGAGGAGAGGGAAAGGATCACCTCCCTCAACCTAAAGATGACACTGACTACTGGAGCCCAAGAGGCTGTTGGTAGTCTCAGCTGAGGACATGTTCCTGCCTCATGCCCTGCTTGATGTCTACTGGGAATATCCAGGTCTTTTCTACATCTTAGCTTGTACTGAAGTTATTCTTCCACAGATTCTGCACTAAACATTTCTGTTGGTTGGACTTCTGGAGGTTCCTGTAAGCTCATTTCTCCAGTCTGTCAAGGTCCCTTTGAGGGGCAGCACACATTGCATCAACCACTCCTCACTGTTTTATATGCAAACTTGCTGCAGGTGCTCTTTCTCCTTCTTCTGGTCACAGACATAAAGACATCAAACAGTGACACCAGTGTCAAATCCTGGCATACACTGCTAGGGACCTACCTTCAACTACCCCAGGCTGCTTTGAGCCTGGCTTTCAGTCACTTTTCAGTCCAGTCAGGGTAAATATTTGGTAACTTCTCACCCACTGAGGTAGTCATCTCAATGTAGGAGGCTATCAGGTTAATAAATTGTATTCCCTTTCATAAATACTTGCTACCTACTCACAATCACCTTCTAGTGCATGTATTTTCAGTATGCTTGGAAATGGAAGCAATAAATCCTGGAATCATCTTCACAGGGATCAGAGATCAAAGTGATATGGATCAGCCCGAAGCTGCCCAGATCTTTCTCCTTGTTCTTTTGCCAGAAGCTGCTTGTTCATCCATGCAGGTTTCCTGTGATGTTTGCTTGTTTCCCTGCTTATCAGGATGGAGTCCTTGAGCTTGGAGGAGGGTAGTACTTGAAAAGCAACTAGCTGACCTGGATCCCTCTTCTCTCCAGGGCTGTGTCCTCTAGGATTCTTGTGAGCAGATCTCTGACCAGGCCAGCATCTGCTCTTCTGATGCCCAGGGTTGTAGTTCTGTTTTTGCCTTCTTGAATTTTTTGCAAGATCCTGAACTCTGCTGTGCCATGCTTGCTGCAGTGAAGGCTGCTCTCAGCCTTCACCTTAGAATAATAGAATCATCCAAGTTAGAAGGGGCCTTTTAAAGGTAAAGGCCATCTAGTCCAACTCCTCCCCTGCAGTGAACAGGGACACCTACAGCTGGATCAGGTTGCTCAGAGCCCTGTCCAGCCTGACCTTGAAGGTCTCCAGAGACAAGGCATCCACCACCTCCCTGGGCAACCTGTTCCAGTGCTTCACCACTCTTATCATAGCGATAAGGGTAGTGCCTTGTCATCTTTGTTTTTAACTGTTACGTCCAGCAGAGTCTCTCCTCATTAGCCTCTTGATCAGCAATGTTAGGTTGTTATCATCAATACATCCCAGAAACAATAAATTCAAAAATTTTGTTATAAAGGATGGGGAGAGGTAGAAGGGGAAGGGTCATGGGAAAAAAAGCATTTAACTTGCTGATTGAGTTCAGAGTGGTTTCAAAAGGATAATAGGTATCACTGCCATTACAGAACTTGTAGCAAAGTCTCCAGAGTGACTCTACCTGGATCTGACTCAGTAAATCAATGCAAAATCAATGACCTTACAGATGCTTTTGGGAAGACAGGGAAGCTCTAAAGTATTAGTTCAACTCAGAAAAATTACTTATGTAGTCAAGTAGTTATTTGTCAGTGATAACTAGTAAAAGAGCTCCTAAGAGGAATGTGAATGTTGTTTGGCTTAACATGGATGAAATAAGTTGCTCTTAGTAAAAAATAAATTGGTTTCCTTAGACTGACTTCCTTGTAGCTCTTATCAATTAATGATCAGTTCATTTTCTCATCCTCTTAAATGCAAATAGATGTTTCCATTATCCATATTTTTTGCTTTAATTTGTGTGGCTTTCTAGTTTGTGGAAGTGATTTTCACAGACTAATTATAGCTTGTATAAAAAGAATTCCTTCATCAATTTAAAAGTCTGCTTTTCAGTTTCATTGATTGGCCTTTGCTCTTGCATTAGGAGGCACAGCAATTAGAAGTGCCTAATTTGCCTTCTCTCAACCATATGTTATTTTGTGCACCTCTATTCTGTCGCTTATTAATCATCTCTTCTCCAACCTGAACCACTCTAGTCTTTTCAGTCTTACATTGTTGCTGACAGTAAAATCAATGTTAAGTACAAAGTGGTTTCAGATGGTCACATTGAAAGTTTGTTGTGTAAGGGTCTACCTTGTATCAAGGATAACATTTTATGAAGCATTTGGTTGAGTGTTTTGCTGGAGAGATATTGTATGAGTAGTTCATGCAGTTATTGTCCTAAAGAGAACAACGATGTCTCCAATTTATCTGCAATGAACAAATCTTAGAATGTGTACTAATGCTCACTTAATTATTTGGCATCTCATATTACCCAGTGAGTTTTAAATGTCTATTTTGTAACTAATCTAAAAATTATCCCAATTGCCTGTTTCAATAATAGGATGCAATTTTGTATGTTATTGATAATTTGATTTATTTGCTTACCCTGATTACTCTGTATCTTAGCAACTGTGCCTGCAACAAGGTATCTGATTTACAGAGGAGTGATAAAGGGGCTTATGCATTCAGTTTATTAAAGTGTGAACAATTTCACAAAAAAAAAAAAAAAAAAAAAAAAAAAAATTGTNAATTTAAAAAAAAAAAAAAAAAGAAAAAAAAAACAGATGTGTGGATTTTAGAATCTTATTCATTTTATGAAAGTTGGCTTTTTAATATAATACCAACATTGGAAAGGAGTTAACATACTTTAAATGTTAAAATAACATCTTTAATAAGCACCTCAAAGCTGGTGTTCAATTACTGGGGGATGACATCTTTCAGTCTTTAAAGTTACCTGCCAAGGTATATCGTTATGTACTGGAAGTAAAGCTAGCTGAAATACAAATAGTTTTTCCTTACAGAAGGAAGCAAGCACAAGTGAAATCTTCTGAAATCTGATACAACTCATGGAAAGTGTGCTTCTTTGAGTAAGTCTGTATTAGATAAATGAAGACCTAAGAAATTATTTTAACACTATTTGGAATTCAAACTGAAATAATGATCAGTGTTTGTGTACTGTGTACATGTGTGTACAGTGTAATGTGCCAAAGGAACCCTAAAATGTTAGGGATCATAATTTATGGCTTTATTTGTATTCTCAGTTTATATTTGTGTTTAAAAAGGGGGGGAAAGCATCTTTAGTCATCATTTCAGACATGTTTAGGTGTTGTGAGCTATCTAGGATGGTTTCTACCACTAGAAAAGTAAGGATAGGCAACATTATTAACATAGCAATATTGTTTCTTGTCTGAAGAGTATTTCTGGGAGCAGGGAAAATTATCACTGATTTTCAACTTGGAGGAGAAATATTTGTGAAAGTGGATGTTGCTCCTTCTTTAACCATTTTTAATTGTGTATGAAACACTTCATTAAGTTTTGGTTATGAAACGTGTTGTATTTTTAGTATAGCATATATTTGGTTATATTATTAGAAAAAGTCTGATAGTAAGCAGTAGTAAAAATAAATAAATAAAATTAAGTACATTTCAGAGCGATCTACAATAATGACCATGCTTTACCCAAAATGCCAAAAAGTGGTTTCAAGAGTGCTTTTCTTGAGGGGTGCATTCATGATGTTTCTTCATATCGCTTTTACCAGTTATCAGTGTCAACACCACTCAGGGGAGGACGTCAGGATAAAACTGTAGATATGCAGGAACTACATTATCCTGGAGAAGGATTTGGAGAAATAAAGATGCCTGTGCTATTTAACTGTCCTGAAAAATGATGCTGAAGGAGTGGAACTGATGTGTGAATGGAAGACAAGGACTTCCCCTCAAAACATGCTCCTCTTTGACAGCATCCTGAGCAGTGGCATTTTGCTTGTACCATTGAGTGAAACCCTGGAACAGTAAGTGCGCTGATATACAAACAACCAGCCAGACTGCTTGTCTAAATGTTGAATTATAAACTGCTGAACAAATAAGATCTCAATATAACTGAAATCAAACTGTAGCTTAACACTGATTTCATAGCTTAATTAAATAGTTAGTCTTTGTAATGGGTTAGGCCCCTTTCCTCCTGAAATATAAGGAGGAAAGGGAAAGGAGTAATACAGTCATGAGTCACTGTTATTTCTTCTGTTTCTTCCTATGGCAACTGTATACTACCAATGAGGGCTTAATATGTAATTTCAAAGATAAAATTGCCTCCCCTAGATTTATCATAGTTTTCTCTGATATTACGGAGAAGATGAGGGCAGGAAAAAGAAAGGCACTTAACCATTCTGTTTCTGTTTCCAGGATCAAAAAATAAATGGTAGAAAAATGGTAGAAAATAATGAAATATATTAACTAGCAGTGTAGGATTCCATCCATAAAATTAGCGAACTATGAACAGAAAACACAATGACACACGTTATCAAGGCATGTAAAGCTCTGTTGGGAGCTCCTAGGTGATAGGGATTGAGGAGGGAAAAAGCAGCATTTCTAGGTAATTTGTCATAAGTAGTGTAACAGCTTAGCACTTACACTTCCTTTTCTCCTCTGCCACTAATTCAAATCTAAATGAGCTAAGCAGTGACTGTAATAATTCCTTTTTGAAGGCTAATTAGCAGCTTATGCTACTGAGTTTGGGGAGTTCTGTGAGAGATGGGTGCATGTCAGATATAGTTCAAGGAATCTAATCTTTGTGGAAAAACCTGGCCTTTAGCAGTGCTGTCAGTAAACTTAGGTGAAACGAGCATCAGAACTGGTCTAACCTCCAGTAATTGCTGCACTGAGACAATTTCTGGCACACTGAGCACTTAAATTTCTCAATGCAGGCTTCTTTATATTCATCTTTCATCTGTCTTGTAGGCTGTAAATTCTGTGATCCAGAACCATCTTTTATCTGTACTTTGTGAAAGCCTAGCACAGGAAGTCCTGAGTGAGAACTTCTGTATGAATAAAAGATCTAGTTCTGATGGTGTATGCTTATTTAAAAAAAAAAAAAAAAAAAAAAAAAACCACAAATCAGTTGATTCAGTGGAACATACCAGTGACATAGATCTGTCCTGTTATACAGGCAAGTTGAAGTTTGGATTCATTATGTGTCAGCCCTGCTTGGAAACACAAGCAAGTGCTAGTTTTTCAGTTTTTCTTGTGCTATTTACTAAATATCCATGAGGCAATTTTAGCAATTAAATCCACACTGTCAATGCAGATCACTGCCACCCTTTTCAAGTAAACAGAAGGAAGGTATTGTTAAATATCTATTAGCAACTAGTTCTAAAGGAATTACGCTTGTGATCTAACAGTAGAAATCCAGTATAGTGATAAAAACACATTGCTGAGCTTGATGTCATCTGTGGGAAACACTGGCATCTGTGGTGCAATAATTTTGGTTTGATTTCAGTAAGCTTAATTATTCAGTAATGAAATTTCAAAATTTCTTGGGTCAAATTGTGAAAACTTCAGAAAAACAAAGACTGTTAAGCTAATCTTCAAGAGCTTATCAATTCTTATGGAAGGTCATCTGTGTTTTTTTTTTTTTTTTTAATAAAACACTGTCATGGTTGAAAACAGAGTTAAGGAAAAAAAACGGAGTATTCCTTAGCATATACATCACGGCACCCTGCCCTCTGGGAAAAGGGGAGGTGGGCGAGGGGGAAAGCCCCGGGTTGCGGAGCTGTGTTGGGCAGGCGCGGTGGGGCAGGGTCTGGCTCTGGGCGGTCAGGCTGGCGTGTGGGTGAGAACTTGCCTTTTTCTGTAAGTTAATTGTTCTACTCCAAATCTCTTACATTCAAACTTACTATCGTGGTAAAGTTCTATTAACTCTCGAGTTCTACCTTTTATTTTCCTCTCCCTTTCCCTCCTCCCCTCGCTGATACTGGCCGGTGGCAGCCACTGGCAGCCTTGAGCTTGCTTTCCACAGGGGGAGGGGAAAGCAAGCTACTGTTGTGAGATACCGAGGGTTTAAACCACAACACACTCCTTACCCAAAGTCAGGGAATAGAATTCTATCTGGTCATAGAATCATAGAACGGCTTGGGTTGGAAGGGACCTCAGAGATCATCTAGTTCCAACCCCCCTGCCGTGGACAGGGCTGCCAGCCACTAGCTCACTGGATCAAACTGCCCAGGAGCCCATCCAGCCTGGCCTTGAACACAGCCAGGGATGGGGCAGCCACAACCTGCTCTTCAGATTGAGCTTCCTTATTATTTTTAAGAATATGCCATTCAGGGTACAGTCAGCTTTACCCCATTTTCTGAACTACATATATGCTAAACATCATTTCAAGTGAATGTTCCTGTACAGCAAGACAAAACTTTCAGGAGGAGAATGGCTGGCAATGCCAGTACTCTAAATGTGGGCCAATAGCTTGCTCTTAGTTTCCCTGTGCAAACAAAGAAATGGAGAAGGAAAAATCTAATTTTTGGGCCAAAAAATTAATATGGTACTTATCTGAGAAATGAAGTGTGTGAGTGGGAGGTGACCTCACCCTGTTACTTGCCATGGAAACTAATTATCGTTGTGATTTCAAGCAACTTAGACACGAGCCTTGTGAGATCAGATTTCTGTATCCTTACGGTGACAACAAACATTTCTGTTCAGTTTTAAGACATTAGATGAAGAATAGTGTGTGATGTTTGCTTAAAGTTCATAATCTGGCAGGAAAAAAAAAAGAAGGGTAATATGATATGGACAGGCACATGTTGTTGTTCCCTGTTCTCATGGGACAGAGTCGCCATGGGATAGATTCTTTTACAACCACAAGCAGTACTGTTAGGAAAATACACGGAGTTCTCTTTCTCTTAGGAGAAATTTCTGTGTAAATGAAGTGAGATTGGGGAATGCTGGGTTGGGCTTCCTAGTTTTTATTTTGCTTTGTAAGGTTAGCACCTTACTTCATCGTGCATGTCTGTCATCTGCTTACTGCTCAACTTCTTTTTTAGTCATTTCAGCTTCCTCTTTGTAGCTAATATAACATCTGCAATATGACAGAGGTGCATAATGCTGCAGATTTTTTCTGCAGTACTGATGAAAAAGTTGCAAGGTATTTTTGATGTTAACTATTTTAGGTGTTAAAATGACAAGTATATATAAATAAAGGGTTTTCCATATTTGTGTCTGTATTGCTAGTACACATAGGCTGTGTGTTAGTGGCTCAAACAAATACCCTGTCTGCAACAACAGATCTAAACTGCTGCTCTGTCTTATACAATTTGATTTAGTTCATAGAAACACAAGATTTTGCTCAGTTTCAATCTAAAGTCACTTTTTAAATATACTAATGTTTTAAGTATTAGATAATTTGCATAGCCTTTGAGAAGAAAGTTGAACTACAGCTTGAAATAGTTCAGATCATAACAGCCCATTTCCATGCCTATTAGGGTTTGGAGAAGATGTGACTCCAGATACTAACTTATGCCTGGTGGTTCACTCGACGATATATCAATGTGCAAGCTCGGATAAAGGTGAAATACTGAACACTTTCAAATAAGTAGAACCAAGCTCTGAATGTTTTGAGGTGTCCGAGTCAAGCTGATGCAGTGCTGTGAGCAGCATGCCTAGGCAAGCTCCATTGCAATGGAGACTCTTCTGGTCAGGAGAAAAATTCTTTGACTGTAAAAGCTGCCTACACTAGCAAAGAGTTCTAGGCTTTGCATGTACATTCTTTGAGGCAGCACTCAGAATTTAGCAAAGGCTTGGCAGAATTATTCCCAGGGAATAAACAACGAGAGGGGATGTGTGGGGGTCTGAACCACTCCAGTGCAGAGAGGAGATGCTCAGGAGGGCCAGGCAGGGAGAAGGAGCCTGGAGGATGGCCAGCGTGAGGCCTTCTGGGAGGTGTGAGCGGGTGGACTTGGCAAGGGGCTGGTGTGGGAGGCTGGCCAGGAGCTCTGCCTGCATGTAGGAGGGGCTGGGGCCTTTTGGTAAGGGCTGCGTTGGGAGAAGGATGAGAGGCAGTGAGTTTGGGGTGCAGGAGGCTGACAGGATTGCTTGGGGCTTATTGTGAATTGGGTGTGTGCCCAAATATAGGAAACTTGCTCATCACGACTGTGGCTTACAGAGCAGCCTTGCTTCTGCATATCTCAAGTTGTGAGCGCAAGGGGTGGGTCTGTGAAATGAGTTTGCAGCAGGCTCTCAAATGCAACTGATTCATCTTGGAGAGAAAAGCAGTAGCGAGGGATCCACAGATTAGTGCCCACCTTCTGCTCTCGTGTTTTGAGGGCTGTGCTTGTTTGCCAAAATGTAAGGGAATGTTGAAAAGGGTAATTAACAAAACAAACAAGATCTTTAATTGCTGGAGGATCTCTATACTTCTGTTTGCATGTTTCCAAAAGTGAGTTGTGCGGTCACGCTTCTCCTCTGCACTCAGGGAAAGTGTTACTCCCCTGCTCATCAGGTAGGTGTTGGGATGAAACGTTAGGGCAGGGTTGGTGCGAGGTGAGACTGAGCTGGGTGCTAGTGATGGGCCCCGGCTGCTGCCACATGGCTCTGCCTGACTCCCCTGACCTTGTGGGCAGAGGTGTCACTGACTTGTGCCTGGCACTGAGTGACCATGAACTAATCATCAGCTTCTCAGTCTGCTGGCAACCCAAGAGTGAGAGGCTTGAGCTGGCAAGTCAGTGGCACATTCACGCTGGGTGGTGGAGGCAGGATGCTGTCGGACAGTCACCACTGCAGTGGTGCTGGATAGGTTATGTGCACTTCTGCTATCCTGTACTTGCATGAAAGCTTGTTTATAAATTCCTCCAGCAGCTCCTTTACAAGCTTCATCTCTTCAAAAACTAATTCATTGATGTAATGCACATAACAATAACAAGATATGGATCAGTGACAGATGGATACTTTCATGCTTGGCATATGGTGTGTTATAAGTCTGCTCCCATGCTGTTGAAGCTGATGAGTCTTTCCATTGAATTCAGTGAGCTTTGGATTAGGCCCTAGAAGAGAATGAGTGTAATGCTAAAGACAGTTTGATGCTTTAAAAACAAAAAACAAACAAACAAAAAAAAAGTTNCTGCAATTCAAACCTTTTTTTTTTTTTTTTTTTTTTGGCTCTGTAGAAGCCTGTGATCGTTGATTATGTATTTTAACTGACTTGGAAAGATGCGTGTGCTGGATCATACCAATTAGGGGAGTTCAGAACAGGGAGGGGGAAATGCCTGCTTTGTGTAAATCTTTAGCTTTAATAAATAAGCGATGTTTGAGCGCAGGAAGCTGACTGGCTTTGGAGGCAGTGAGGCATAACAAAGCTGAAAATGTTGGAGTGACTGGAAAATTCATGAATAATAGCAAACACCTCTTTGCCTCTCAATATTGAAAATATTTGTTTGGCTCCATTTAAAATTTCCTCAGAGAATGCCACTTAGCAGAATTGTCCTTGAGGAATTTAGAAGTGCTCTTATCCAATTAATGCCTTGTTTTTTAGTTGTATTAAGAAATATTCTTATGATTTACAGCACACTTCATTTGCATAAAAATGTGACAGTCAAGATTTTTAAATAAGTCTGTAAGAAATAAGTTTGAGAGCCTTCTTATAAAACTTTTTTGTAAATTCCAGCCTAACACTTACTTCAGGCTGTGTAGAATATGATAGCTTCAGTATAAGAAGCTGACAACAAAAGTCTTTAACAAAAATGACTGTGTGGGATTTAATGGATTATCTAATTCATAATTTGCTGTAAGTGGAAGATGGCTTTCTAATAAAAACAAAAAGAAGAGATTCACAGGGAAATTAGATTGATATTGAGCAACCCCCAATCTCTTTCTAATTATGTTATTGCTGAAAGTTGGTGCCAAAGCTACTGAATCATCTCTTTAGTGCTAGCGTTTTGTCAGGCACTAATCTAGGAATTGCCACAGTCTGTGGATGTAACTTTGATACCGCTGAAACAGTTACAGATGCTAAAACTCATAAGTAAAACTGAAAGCCTATCTTTTGAAATTAGACTCAATTTGGAATATACTAAGTTTGGGAAGTCTGCAAGCAGCATGAGTTTTTTTTTTCCTCAGTTTCTGACCACATAGCTCACTGCAGTAGGGTTGTTTGGGCTGAACGTTCAGGTCTGTTCTATTAATGCTGTTTCCACCTTTTGTATTAGCTTGTGGATGAGCTTTCTGGTATTTTAGAGATTATTTGTGGAATTTCTTAAAGTGGCTAAAAGGTATTGTCTATTCACCTATGTTGGAGCCACATCGCTCTGGCTAGAGAAGCTTTACATTTTCCATTGAGTGTTTTCAAATTCCGAAGTCGGTATTTCCTTACTTGCACAGTTTTTTCATCCTCTGTCATCTTCTGTCGTCTATTTCACCTCATGCCTTGCCTTCTCCTGGCAAAAAAAAAAAAGTGTCTTTCCTGATGGACACCTCCACCTGTACAGCTTCCTTGCTGGCCCATGTCTGCAGGCAAGAGACAGCATCATGGTGGGTGTGGTGGCTGCAGGAGCGCCAGCCCCCATGCTTGCTGTGGCTGCTTCAGTGAGACCACATCCTCTTTAAACCCCGTAAGTGTGTCCGAAGAGCTTGCATTTTGGCCTGAGCATATGTCTCTGCTGCCGCTCAGTATGGAGGTCAGCCACCAGTACTGCTTTCCTACGCTGCTTGGAGAGCATGGCAGAAACAATGAGCCCAGGTTTGAGCTGACAGCGAGTGAAATTGGGTAAGACAAAGCGGGTAGAGCTTGACTGAATCTCTGCAAATGTCCTGTGACTTTTAGCTCCCTTTATATTGAATGGCTTTTGTGAGCTGGCCTTGCTGTGTCATACTGCAGAGGGCAAGAGAGGCGAGAGCGTAGGCATGCTCCATGTAATGGGATTTCTGAGGTCTGGTGTACTGTGAGCCTTATTGCTAAACTTGTAACCCTACTGGCTGACTGGCATGGGCAGCATGCTCAAGGAGGCCAAGCCTGGAACAGAGCAAATCCCTTTGAGGTGCTGCATGTTGTGCACTTGCCTCACCCAGTGCCTGCCTTCTCCTTGACAACTGCTTATGACTAAAGGTGTACATACCAGGGTTTTTCACCTAGGCTTATGCTGAACTGTGACTTTTTAATGACAAAGTTGTAATTACTCTTCAGTGCTACTCCCTACTTGATATGTGATAACATTAGGAGTGTAGTGCAGCAAACTGTACTCCCAGGAAGGAAGAGTATGTCAGGGATGTAATTAGTAATGAAGAAAAACCATGGATTTTGCATATCTTTGTGGACAAACTTGTAAGATTTCATCCTGTATTGTACTCCTTCAGTTCTTGGCTTAGCATTTTTGAAAACTAAGATTTTTTTTTTCTTCTGGTATGCACTGTTTTTCATTTAAAGTGGTATTATATTCTAGACCTATTTTTTTAATAATAGAAAAATGTCTAGCCTGTAACAACCTTAACTCCTTGATACAGAATTCTGTATTGAGTCCTATTCAAGATGTCCTGTGTTGAATGAGAATTCCATCTTTTATCAGAATGTTGCAAGTGTAGACTCCTGCACTTGGGGAGGAGCAACTGCATGCACCAGGACAGGCTAGGGGCTGGCCTGCTGGAAGGGAGCTCTGAGGAAAAGGACCTGGGTGTCCTGGTGGGCAACAGCTTGGACATGAGCTGGCAGTGTGCCCTTGTGGCCAAGAAGGCCAATGGGATCCTAGGGTGCATTAAAAAGAGCATGGCCAGCAGGTCGAGGGAGGTGATCCTCCTGCTCTACTCTGCCCTGGTGAGGCCGCATCTGGAATGCTGTGTTCAGTTCTGGGCTCCTCAGTACAAGAAAGACAGGGATCTTCTGGAGAGAGTCAGCACAGGGCCACAGAGATGATGAGAGGCCTGGAACATTTCCTATACAAAGAAAGGCTGAGAGAACTGGGACTCTTCAGCCTGGGGAAGAGGAGACTGAGAGGGGATCTAATCAATGTATATGAATATCTGAAATGCAGGAGCTGAATGGACGAGGCCGGGCTCTTTTCAGTCATGCCCAGCGACAGGATGAGGGGCAACAGGCAAAAACTGGAACACAGGAGGTTCCATACAAATCCAAGAAAAAACTTCTTTACTGTGGGGGTATCAGAGCACTGGAACCAGATGCCCAGAGAGGCTGTGGAGCCGCCTCCTCTGGAGATATTCAAGACCTGCCTGGATGCCTTCCTGTGTGACCTTCTGTAGGGAACCTGCTTTGGCAGGGGGGTTGGACTAGATGTTCTCCTGAGGTCCCTTCCAACCCCTACAGTTCTGTGATTGTGTGATTTTGTTCACTGACTGGTGAATTTCAAGGCTTCCTATAAGTTTTGACTCATGACTCAGCTGAGTGAACCTAGCAAGCCACTAGTCAACCAGTTAGAAATAACTTCAGTTTCACTGGAATATGTAAAAATCAAACCTCAAAATCTGCAATATAGTATAGCAGATATTTCTTGAAAATAGTTTGCTAATCTAATGACTGCTTTGATTCTTTGTTTGGGTAAAACATGATTGAAAGTATATTACAGATATCTTGAACATGGTCTCTGTTTTGAGCAACAGCTGTAGAGATAAACGGAGTCTGTGAAAGCTTTGTAAGGAAGGATGTCATGCTGTTGATTGTAGAAACTCCTTTAGAAAGAAGTGCTACATTGTTCTGCTTGCCTGCCATGTGCTGGTTAAGACAAAGTGGACAGAGCTCTAATCTGGGGATCAGCATGAGTGACTCTTGTTTGTTTGTTTTTTCCTACTAGTTTTATGCCCTGCCATTCCCACAGTAAATTTTATTGGTACAAATTCCGAAATGATCTCAGAAGTCTGTTATTTAAATAGCAACCATAGATGATTAGAAATGCATGATCTCTGCTTGCCTGTGAAACCAGCTGGCCAGAGGGATCACTCCTGCTGTTTCTCACCTTGCTTGGTGCAGGGAAGAATACACCATTTTTGTATTGGTATCATCTGAGCTGAAATACAACTGCTGCTTAGACAGACTTGGTCTATGGAACAGATGTAACCAGCTTTTTTTCTTTCCTCCTTAAAACTAACCATAGATGAATAAACTGGAAGCTCTTGGTTACCCACAGCTAGTGAAATTGATTAGGTTCTGTAATTCTGAAGGACAACAACTGGCTTGAATATTTGCAGTTTTCAAAAACATGCAGACAGGGAAAATTATATACAGAATTTCTAAAGCTGTTGTTAGGGAAATGCGATGAAGAGAAGTGGTAATCTCCAAGGTCTGTGTGTAATGTTGGGGTACAGATTGTTGTTGCTTCTAGTTTGGTGTTTTCCTGCTTATTGTATCCCTTTGGGGAAGTCACTGAACATAGGCGCTTTCTTCCTGTACAGCAGAGATAAGAGTTACCTGTCTCTGGAGGATGATGGTATAATAGGTGACCATGTTCACAGAACTGTGCATATATCAGGTTCTGGAGCTGTTCTTTTCTCCACTCGTCCACAGCAGGTATTGCTTGCAACAACATAAAATTGTTTAATAAACCAAACTACAATAAAAACTTCATGTGGGGGTTAAATTAGGCATACAGATACTGTTAACTTCTTTACAGTACTCCAATAGCTCAGGCTCTCTCTATATATGCCAGTGTATACATATATATTTCTTAATCAGAGGAAAAAATGGCTAAAGTGTTTCAAATCACATTCTTTAGCTTTCATTTACCTTTCAGTTAAGTTTGTTATTTTAATTAGTCTTTAAGAAAAATACGTATTTGAATGTAGTGCAGGAATAAAAAAGTCCTTTTCTGATATTGCAAAGTAAATTTGCTACGTGACTTATTTTTCTGTCTTAAACTGTTTTCTCATATATTGAATTGCTTATTGGATACTATTCCTAGCCATTTATTGCTTGCCTGGTAGTTTTATGACCTCTTCCTTAATGTATTATTAATTTACTTTTATGCAGTTGATTCATACACTGTTAGGTCTTGAAGGCTCAGCAGTGATGTACAGTCTCACGCTGTATCAGTTTATCTCCTGTATGTTGTTAAACAACTTAACCAGGTCAGTTTCGGTACATAGCAGTAAAATATAATTAAAATAAATCTACTTAAGTAAGAAGGCTTTGATTGTTTGAAGTTCATGATGACATTTTGCTTTTCTGTGATATTGCAAATGCCACCTTTCGGTGACATGGAATATTGCATGCAATTTCTAGTAAAAAGTGTTCAGAGATGATGATAATGCAAAAGACTTTTATACAGCATAGTATATAATAAAACAAATAATAGTGTTTCTTTGTTTTTCCTGGGCAGTGGTTTAAGATGAATAAGTGGATTTGCTTCTTTGATGTAAAATTGTGCTCTTGTCTTCTCTGAAGGTGTGGTATTATTTTAAAAGTAATAATTTTAGTTCTGCAGTTTTTATTTAGGCTCAATTTCCCACTGCTTTCAGAAATCTGACTGCAAGATCTGTTTGAATAGGTTCTAAGCATTGTCCTTGTGTTTCATTAAGCTTCAGTCTTCCATGTGCTTTCTAAACAATACTTGGGGAGGAACTGTGTTGCTGGAGGTGAGCTCTTATCAAATGCCCATGCAAAGTCAGGTGCCTCTATACAGTCCCTTGTGGAAGCAAATAAATTTCCAGTATTTCCTTTGTTTTGATGATAAGGCTTTCATTGTATTACTTCTACTTTGATTTTATTTAAAATTAAGGCATATAAAAGCATGATTTCTGAAGTGTAAGTGTTCACCATCTTTGTAGGCTTGCAAATAGTGTCTTTCTGGAGGAGAACCAAACTACCATCTGATTTTTCACTTTTGTGGCAGTGGCAGAGATGAGTGCTGTATTTTTTTTTAACATTTTTTTGAGCCTACATTTTACATTCTATTTTTTATTTACTTTGTTTTCTATTATCCTTGGGATGATTTTACAGCCCCTTTAAGCAGACAGGGTGGATAAATTTCCTTTAGAAATATTGTGATGCAAACAGCACTGTTACTAGATAGCACTGCTTGCTTTGTCTGATTTCACATTCATTCGGGGAACAATAAGCCCCTCATACCATTTGGTGTATCATGGCTAAAGGAGGCAAAAGCAACAACTTCCTCTGTGTATGGCAGTGTGTTAAAACATCTGTGCCTTTTACTTATTCTTTTATGAATAAGAATGGAGTTGTACTTTTTTATTAGAAAATAGCATTGGACAATATTATTGCATGCTCAATCCATTCAGATGTAATATCAAAAACTTTTGTTAAAATATTATAAAACACTACGCTCTGGGCAGACTTACTACTAATTATAGTAGTCCAAACTTATTTTCTACATGACTGAATGCAGAGATTAAGTTTCAGTCTATTACTTTAAAATAAGATTGGGTCTGAGGAGCATGCAGAGTTTTGGAGACAAGATTTCACCTTTATTAAACTAAACACCTCTGTAGTACACATTGTGACTTGAAGCAGAATAATTTTGAATGTGTGGAGTTTCCCAATGGGTTTTTTGTACTTCTGTTTTGTTACATCCTCAGAGAGCATAATACATCCTCTCCTGTATCCCCTTTGATGCTCTGTTAAAAGGAGTCCTTAAACTGCAGGATGTTTTTGTACTTTCTGCAACTTCCCTGTAACTTTCATTGTACTCTTGGCAATAAGAGCAAAGTTAACTCATTGTTTGACCTGAGAGTTCTCCTTGATTGTTGTGATTTCTGCAGGCTTATTGCTACAGAAA
>VXAV01003661.1:28801-39165 GCA_013399715.1 Alectura lathami | reverse complement strand
TATATTAAATTAAAAAAAAAAAAAAAGTCAAAGGATTATGTTCTTCCCTTTTATGAAGATTTTTTGCCCCCTCTAATTTCCCAATCAATGTTTTTCTCCTGTTTTTAAGTTTAGATTCTCATGATGACTTGGTGAGTCTCTCATCAATCCTCTTCTGCTTCAGTCACCCTGGAGCTTGCTTTGTCAGCCTGAGTAATTCTGTGTTACTAGGGAAATGGGTAGCCTCTAAGAAACAGCACTTCCTATTTCATGTTCAGTGTGGCTTCTTCAGCAATTAACATCATTACCCCCTAATGGACAAGCTCTGGCAGGAAAAAAAAAAGTACTTATATTGTTATCCAAAATGGCAGAATATGAATGGCGTTTACTTAGTAGGGTGGGATCATGGAGGCCTAGGTATATAGCACTACATGGGTTTTACTGCCACATTACTCTTTGCTGTATATTTACAGGTGTCGTTCAAACTTAAAATAACTGACTAGATAAATCTGTAAGAGGCTGCCATAGGCTTGGTTAAATGAAATCATCTTAGTCCAGGAGTCTGCAATAAATTCAGGCTAACTTTATAGATGGCTTCTTCTTAAAATGTGTGCTTCTGAAATGTCTGGCTGCTATTACAATTGCCTAAGCTTCTCAGGGGTGCTGGGTGTTAACATCAGCCACTGAGCTACTTCCTGGCCCTTCTTCCCAACCCCCAACCTCCACTGGATAAGTGATTTTATGGGTTGAATTCCTGGGTTGAATTGTCTAAGTAGACTTCTTTTTTTCTGGACTATAGCTAGACCTTCATCATGGGCTATGTCATCTTGCCATGATGAGTAAAACACAAGGACTTGTCTTCATGCCTTTCCCTTGTTGCTTATGCCTGTAATCTGGGTGATCTTGATGATGTCTTGTCAGGCACTTTGCAGAAAGTCGATGATACTTAATGCTTCCTACTTCAGCTGCAGACTTGCTAGCAGCTTTCTCCTGCTGATCCATGGTTTTCCAGCGGTGCCTCTGCTCAAGTAGATGATGCACGGACTTATGGGCATCAGACATTGGGCATTAACTTATTTGTGAAAGACATCAAATATAATTTTGCCCTGCATCTTTCAGATTTGACTGATACTGTTCATTTTATCTCTGCTGCGTTAAGTGACTGCTGAGTTTATCTTCTCCGTGGGAACCCAAAAAACAATATTCTTAAGTTTATTGATGTGCTGCTACTATGAAAAGTAGTTAAATTGGTTAAATAGTTCTAAGCACCAGATAAGAGTATCCTGGACCTTGAGGAGAAAATGTGTAGCAGAGAATATTGGAACCACTATTAGGATACTGAGCTATACAACAATCCAAGATTAGGGAGACAATGTTTAAGATGGAAAATAATAAAAATAGGAGTAAACATAAAGCTTTTTACAAGAAAGATAGGCACCTCCAATCATCTCTGTTAATAGACTACTGTAGCCAGTGTTTTTACTTTCTTTGGGAGTATGGGTAGAACAGTTTGTTTGCTTGTGGAAAGGCTTGTTACAGATTGCTTAAAGCTTAGAGGACTTTAACAATGAGTTTCCCATTAAAATATGAAGCATCATCTTTTGCCGTGACAGTTGAGCAATGTCTACCTTAATGCAAGTGTAGCCCTGCAGAGCAGGGCAGGACATCAGGTGCTGAGGACTTTGTGTCTAGTTTAAGACAACATGTCAAGAGGATTTCCTTTGGGCTAGCTCTAGGGTGGCATGAATGTTTATTTTGTAATGAAGAACACTTGGCATTCTCTTGGAGAGCATCCTCATCTGTTTTTATTCAGTTGATTCCAGTTCACTGTTAGATAAAGTGCTCTGTGATACATAAACCAATCTGTGGAAGGTGTCAACAGGTGTGAAATCAGATTCAATTGGGTGCTATGGAGACTAATGTTGACAAATGGTCAGTATGCTTTCATTCTTGACTTTTCTCCCAAAAGCCAAACATTTATTGGTATATTTGTACTCTCACTGCTTGTGTCATGAATTGAGTGTAACCTTCTGTCTTTTAAATGTCATCACTGTAAGATTGACATAAATGAGAAATTGTGTGGATTTTACTGCAGAGTTCCTGTTCTTAAGCTCTTTAGCATGGGAGTATTTATGCTGTCTCTTTACTCATGTAACTTGTCTATTTATTCAACAGGAAATGAAGAGTAAAAGGTATACATATGTATGTTCAATTTTTGTTGATTCCTATACTTAATAGGATATAGAACTGCTCACTCTTGTCCTGATGATTCATCTTTAAAGGTTCTGATTTTTGCATCAGTGGGCAACAAAAGCAAAGCAATACCACTGAAACTTTAGAGCACTTAAAGAAATCAATGGGAAATGAATTCTAGATGCTGTTGTAGACTCCACTCAGTAGTGAAATGCTTTTTTAAGGCACCAGGAATACTTTGCTCAAACAAAGGTTCCTTGCCATAGGCACACTCGGCCAAAATCTTGCAAGGAATTTGGGAAGATGCCCAGTGGCATTTGCAACTGTTGCTAACAGATTATCTGCCAAACTTTCACTTTAGACGCTAATGCTCAGACCTCTAAGGTATTGTCTTGAATACTTCTGTGGTATTTCATAGAATCAATCATGCCTTCATTTGCAAAAGTACTTCAAGCACCCCATCCCATGTGCTTGCTGAGCTCTTTATGTTAAAATCAAAATTATCATACCCTTGATCTTAGTGATGGTCTCTTTAACACACCTATTGAATGCAACCATATGCAGCAGTAATAGTGTATGTTTGGACTAGCTTTATCTGAAAACCTGTAAATGTATCTGGTCTTCTGCTCAAACAGAATAGTATATTTTTCTAGCCTCTTCATTAAATCTGAGGTGATGGAATTCATTTCTGGGGGAAGGACTGTCATGCAGACACAAAAAAGTATGCAAGTATTGACTAAAGCAGCACCCAGGCTGAACTGTGACCAAATAACCTTTTAGCTCTTATCTCCTGTGATTACTATCTCAATTTTTTTCCACATACTTTTTTTTTTTTTTTTTTTGGTCAGGATCATATGGAAGGAAAGCACCAAAATACTGACATGAGGCTTTTCTTATTTTACCTATGACAGCTTTGGAAAGCAAAGAGGAGGAGTCTGAGCCTCATCTCTAGGGCAGCTGAGCATCAGAGGCTCCTTTTGGTTGTGGCACACTGACCCTCTGTGTATGGAGACCCCCAGGGTTCATCATCCAGCCACTGAAGGCCCATGGTCCCCTCCATGGGGACAGAGGCCATGGCAGACCTGCAGGCAGGAGATAGGATGTAGAGGGTTGATGGGATTGAACCTCCCTATCTGTTCCTCAACACACAGGTGGGATGTTGTGGTGGAGCAGCATGCTCAGCTCAGACCTGTGCAGCCTTAGCATCTTTGTGTTAAATCAACAAGGAGTGAGTTTTTAAACCTTCCAATTTTGATGGAGAATACTTAGACACCACTAAATGCTGCTTTGAAACAGGAATGAACTTCTGAACCTTTCACAGTTGTCTGAAGCAATGTAATATTTTCATGATACTGATCTGCCTGGTACTCTAGAGGGACTGATTTCCTGAGGTCAGTTAGTTAAACCTTTATTTATATTGTGAATTTCTATTTGTGTACTGTTTTGGAGAAGTAGTACCAAGCAATAAGTGAAGAATTGATTTAAAAACTTAAACTACTAAGAATAACAGAAAATATATTGCTACCTTCTTTATGTTTGTTACTTGATATATTCTAGGAAGGTCATTATTAACCTGAGTTGTAAATTCATGTCCTCCACAATGGTGTTTCTGCTGATACAGCTTCTCTGGGCTAAATTGCTATGTTCCAGCTAGGTTTTTCTTTTAACAACAGCACATATATAAGGTTATATAGAGGTGATTAGATCAAAAATTTACATTTAAACTGGAGCATTTTATTTCATTCACAAGAACACTTTCATATGGACTTTTTTTCCTGATGAAATAATTTCAGTTTATATATGTATATAGAACAAAAGGAATTATCTTCAGGGGATGCAGAAAGCCTGTGTAAACCCTCAGAGCATTCCAGATTGAAGAGAGAAAAAAAAAAAAAAATGAATGCCATCTAATTAAACTACAACCACAACAAAAGAGAATCTGGTTTTAATCATGACTTCATTTCCTACTTGATTGTGTTGTTTAATCCCGTAGTTGCTGAATTGTTTGGAAAAAAAAAAACAGTCCAAACATCTAGTTAGCTAGTTTATAAGTAAATATGGAATAAATTTGGTGTAACAAAAAAAAAAAAAAGAAATACTGAAAATAGCTATCTCAGTGTACATCATCACTGAACCAGCTGATGCCATGAAAAATACATAACAGGTTTTGAATCAGCTTTCTTCACGCTCCTTGACAAATGGAAGAACTGAAAGTGAGTAGGGCAGTGATCAGTCCATGAAACAGCCTGAGAGTGCCCTAAATTAAATCAAAACAAAGAAACCAGTGTTTGTCTCATCTTCTAGGATCCCAGTCTCTCATGTCTTCACCTTTCATCACTCAACACCAAGTCATGTCCTTCAGCTTTCTCCATCCTTTCACTGCTAGTTCTTGTCCCTGGGCTCCCTTGTGCCTCCCCATATTTTCCCTGTATCCACTGAGGTGCTGTACCTGTCATCTCCAGGCTCCTACAGGGGAAGGAAGCATATGCAAGAAGAATGATGTCTCTTGCAGGTAGTGCATGCTTCTCTGGCGTTTCTTACTTCACACTCTTCAACATCTAATGTGTAGCAACTCTTTGGAGAAGTGGCTTGAGTTGCATGGACCTCCTGAAAGGAGAAGCCAAGCAATTTCTTGGGATGGTAGTGCATAAGTCATTTGGCTATAGAAACGTTGTGAACATGGGAACTTTATTTTTGGCTTTAATGGCAGTAAGAACAGATAGTAGACTGCTTGTTTTTAATTGAGATTTTAAGAAAGCTTTTATTTAGAAAAAAATATGTAGGATGTAAAATACGGTTTTTTGGAAAACAGTTCTGAAACATTAATAATCACAGTTATCAGAAAGGCTTATCTAGGTAACAGTTATATCCTTTGAAAAGGTGGAAGAGTGAAGTGAAACAGCAAGTTTGACAGTAAATCCACTTGGAGAGGGAAAGGTGCATTGGGTAATGAGAAGTAGTAATTGGATACATTATGGTACAAAAAAACACTGGTAGCGCTAATGGCTGTGTATTGATTTGCATTAAGTGGACCCTGACATTATTCTTTAATGAAAAAGAGGCCTCACACTTGGAGGGAACATTTGTTGTTTTGAGAGCACCCTGGTCAAGATTCAGCAAAGTATTGTAAGAATTTAGTGTTGATGAGCAGGAACATTGGCAAACTTCAGTGGCTGTGTTGCTGAACCAGACAAGCTCTGAACGGGGTGTGTTTCAGAGGCTTGAATCCCAAAAGTCCTTTGTATGTTGGAAAAAAAAAAAGTGAACAAAAAAAGCCCCCCTTCCACCCAAAACCAAACAAAAACACAGTTACTGCATTTAATAGAAATTCATGTCTTTATTTATCTTCTAATTAATTTAATTTTCTTTTGCAGCTGTCTAGTCCTTTAAATGACAACTGCTAGTCATTGTTATTTTATTTTTTTTTAACCTTGTTACATTTTCTAACTCAACCCGAGTTGGTGGTAGCCTGAAATAACTGCATTCTCCGATCTGCTCACGCCTACCCTGCGTGCGGGTATGTGATGCCTTGTGCGTGCCCTGAGGACATGACTCATCCCCCTGGGAGCTCCTCTCACCATAGCAGAAGCACCAGAGCTGGGACTCAGAGCTCTGAGTCCCTTGCACTTGATGAGGAAACTTACTGCCTCACCTGGGTTTAGGTTTTTTTTTTTTTTTTTTTTAACATTTTTCAAGTTAATCTACAGAAAAATGATGCGGCAGTCAGGGCAGAATTCTTTCTCCTCACTCCCTGCTTCGATGACAAGGTGAAACGCCTTTGATTAGACGCTGTTGAAACGTGGAACAGATGATATTTAAATAGGTAGTTGGGATGAATGGATGAATCAGTGAAGATGAAAACTTGAAGCTTAAGAGCAGGCTGAAGGCTAAATCTAGATGTAGTCCTTTCTGAAAATTCACAGAAGTTATTAAAAATGAAGCATGACAGGAATTGCTCCTCTGATCACCAGTTAAACACAGGTGACAGGACCGTAACACCGGTCCAATGACCATGTACCCAGTCCTCTGGTGCTACTGCTGTACCCATTCCAGGCAGTGCCAGCGTGCTGTGTTCCAGGACAACCTGCAGCAAGACTGATGCAGCTGTGCCAGAGGCTCTTGTAAGCAAAAATACTCTGAGCTGTTTTGCTCAGTTGTGTGGAGCTGTTAATTTAAGGGTAGGCAGGACAATGGGATAGCAGTCATAAATATCAAAGATATTAATCCCAGAGCACAGAGACTGCTGTCTGAGAATGCAATAAGTGCTTGTGTCACTTGGCATCTTTTACGTCCCTGGCAGATAGTAACCAGGTACAATATATGGATACAGTTCAGTACCTGTTCTACTTTCTAATTTTTATTAATAATTTTTATTAGATTTCCCTTTACACCTGTCTGGTATATCACTACTTTGCCAGTTTGGCAAGAATCAACTATTTTATTGTGGTTAGAGCACTTGTGATGCAAGCAGGTGATTACATCCTTTCTTAGGGTATGGCTAGTAAAAATGCATGAAATTCACTGGATTTGCTTGTTTTTAATATTGAATATGTTACTGGCCATGATATAAATGGAAACTACTGTTGCAGAAGTTTGTGCCTCTTAAATGCTTGAAGAATTGCTTTTCTCCTAAAGTTTAAACTGGAATGTGGTTTTATTTTTTTGGCAGCTCTGTACACAAAAGTAGCGAAATGCTTGAATAGAAGTGGGATAGATCTGTACACACACACACACACACACATATACAGTTTTTGCCCCTCAATCTCATTGAGATGTAGAGGGCTGTTTGAACAGTCTGTTACCAGAACTTCAGCTGAAATACAGAGGCCACTTTCTTAGTGTGCTGTGAAATCACAGTGAAAGTGTGGACAGAATCTGTAGGTCCTGTCCTTCATGTGCAGTTCATACACATCTTAACTTTTTGGTGTGTGTGATTCCTCATGGACCACAGCACTTAAAACTATAAAATCTATGGCTGTGTACATTGCCACATTCTTTGAAGTATTTCTTTGCCTTTCTGAAACACTTTGTCTTAATGCTGCATTTCATTATTCTGTATTATGCTGTGTTCTTTGGGTGACATTCCCTTCTGCTCTTGCTTGCAAGTTTTACAAGCAAAACTACTCTAAGATTCCACCTGAACTTTATGTAGTAATGAAATCCACTAGATTTTTTAATTCCAAGAGGGTTGCTGACTGAAAAAAAAAAAACAAAAACAAAAACCATAAAACCCTCATAAGGAAGCAATCAAAGACTGATTTTTGAGTTAAAGATAGTAACTATCAGGTAGTGATGACTTTTTCTTTACTTTAAAAGCCTCTGTGTTGCCTCCTCAGCATTAATTCATCTAAGTTTTTCAGACTGTTTTCATTAAAGGATTTCTTGTGATTTAAGTTTGATTGAAGTTTTTCAGATGTAGTATTACACTGCAGTTGCACACTGTTGTGATAGATCCTGGTCACTGAAGATATTGATTTAGAGGTTTTTTTTTTGTTTTTGTTTTTTTGTTTTTTTGTTTTTTTTTTTAAGAAACCTCTATGGAAATGTCTTCAGGTTAAATCTGGTGAGTATCTGGATGGGGCTCCCTGATGGAGACTGCTGCTGACAGGAGAGTATTGTTCTATCAGGGAGAGATGAGAGGAGCATGGGACTTGCTTACAAGCTAATTGTTGTTCATTATCATGTTGAATTACCAAAGTGTCAGATGTATTAGAAAGCCAATGTGACATTGCCTTGGGCGTTTTTCATTAGAACCTCCTCAGTAACAGTGGAGTAGAAATGTTCACTTGGGTTATATTGGGATGGACAAGTTTTTCACAGGTTTTGTACTTGAAGCTGGAAGTGAGGTGTAAATTACAACATCAGAGCAGAGTCAGAAAAAGTGTGTGGAAAAATTGATTAAATCACCATCAGTTTTATTAAGCAGGATAATCAAGTCTATTAGAGCAAGATTTACTGCAGCTAGTTAGGATGTGGAGTGTTTTTCTTCTACAGCTTTGTCAGATCTCTCATGCCCTTCCTTTCTTCTTGATCTCGAAGTCTTGCAAAGTATTTGTAACCTTGATCGGATTAATCTTGAGCTCAGGTCTGTGCTTCTAATTCAGCTCTGTACCTTTTGAGTATATTAAGGCAGTGCACAGTGTTTATTGCTTGTCTTTGTGTAACAGAACATACTGATATTGAGATATCCAACAACTTGATGTATGTACTTCAGGCATTAAATCCTGAATTCACTTCCTACATGACAATTTGAATTATTTTGGCTAATGTCAATAGAATTATCACATGCCTCCCAGATGACTGGGAATTTAACTGTTTCAGGACAGCACTGCTTAGTAACTCACAGGTCATGATCCTTGTGGCATAAAATGTGCTTAAAAAAAAAAACTCTGTGCAGCTATTTGAAACACATGCAAGAAGCTAGAGTCTGAAAAATCATAAGCAGACTTGTGTATTCCTTAGAATGTGAAGTGTACTTTGAAGTTTAGACTGTCCAGGGAGATATTCAGCAGTAACAAATTTTTGGCTCACCTTTTACATAACTACCAAAATACATATGTGAAGTAATAGGGTTTTAATAGTCAATTGACAAATTGACAAATTTTCCAGCTGCTGAATTTAAAAAGAAAAAGATGTTGAATCTGAAATTACTGTAAATGACTCAGGATCCCTAGAGCCAGAGATTTTGCAGTAGCCATCAGTAATGGAACAGGAATTTATATTGAACCTGTATGGAGTTGGTAAGCTTGAGAGTAGACTGTATTGTTCAGTGGGACCTTTTTTTTTTTTTTCTGTAGTAATTGTATATTGCAGAAACACTGATAAATCTGTTAACAGCAATATTTTGAATACTGATGATTATTTAATGTATCTCTTAAAACTTTGAAAGTGACATGAAATAAGATGAACACTTCAGTTTTATTTCATATTTGTCCTTAAAATTGCAAGGAATTCTGTTTTTAATGATTTTGATTGTTTTAGGGGTCTGATTTTGTTGCAGCTTTTCTTAACATTGGACATCTCATGCTTGGTCCATTCTAGAAACCATTTAGAGATGCTGTTCCCATCTGTGCAACTAGGAATGGAATGACATACAGGAAGACTAGCATTGCTTTTAAAACTCATCTGTTACAGGTTAGGGGGGAAAGCTCCAATGGAGTGTTCCATTATGTATTAAATAAATCAATAAATAGAACTTTCTTCCACTTCTGTTGCACATGCTTTTTAAATTTTCCTCAGCTGTTATTAAATAACTATTTTTCTGATTATAGTCTTGAATTCTCATGTATATTAATCTTTACCTCAAACTGTCTCTTAAATATTTAACAATATTAATGCAAAAAAAAAAAAAAAGCGCCATAGCCAGTTCTATACCTTACATTTTATGTTTATCCTCTAGTTTAATTGGTGATAACACTTGTGAGCCAGGTTTTAGAAACACTTCCCTTCCTTATCTAAGATGGACAAGGTTTTCCTTTATTTCTTGGAGGGTCTCTTCAGACCTCCTTCACTCCTTGTGGCACTTATCTGCAGCTGTCAGCAGCATTATTCAAGGATGTCAGAAAAACAAGACTTCCTGTTCTTCTCTTCTTCCATCTTTCAGCATAGCTGTCTTAAAACAGTGTAAGTGCAGGCTTCTATGGCCTCTGGTTGTTGGGATCAAGAGGTTGGTGCCTGGATTGCTCCGTTACTGGAGAAAGAAATGGTTTTGGGGCCCTCTGTCTGTGATTGTAGATCTTCACAACTAATTTCTTCTCATTAAATTTGCAATGTCAACCTTAATTTCAAATGACTGCAGAAATAGTATTTCACATACTGCACTGGAGTTGACGCATTTTAAGTGCCAGGCCATAACTGTTGCCAATTCTATTTTTGGTTTAGGTTTTGTTTTCCTTTTTTAGTATTAGATGATGGAAAATGAGTATTCTCCAGTGTTTTTCTTTGTCACTTTTGGTATGTTACATTAGTCAATTATTTTGGCAAGTTCCTGGTAAGTTCTTGTTTCTCAGGTTCTAAATGAAGTCAAAACTGTAAGTTTTTCTAAAAAAAAAAAAATTAAGAAATAAAATAATAAATAAAAAATTAAGAGTAAATTTTGAATTTAAACAGTGAACAGTAAGATAAGTTGCAGCTTTTGAATACAGATTTCTAGACTTCTAAGATATTTGGACCTTGCTACTTTCCAAAAAACA
>VXAV01003659.1:130367-143627 GCA_013399715.1 Alectura lathami | reverse complement strand
CGGCGGGCTGGGGGCGGCCGAGGCGGCGGGGCCCCTCTCGGCCGTGGTGTCGGACGCCAGCAGCGCCGTGTACTACTGCGGCTACGCCGACGGGTGAGGGCTGTGGCGGCACCGAGGCGCCCCGCTCCTATTTATGTAATTTATTTGAATCTTCTCGGGAGACTTTCGGAAACCCGGTCTGGGTGGAAGTGTGCTCTTACCGCACAGATTAAAAGCGTGTTCTTGGACTGATGTGCCAGCACGTTTACCCGTCTTTCGTCCGTGCCCCAAGTTATTGTTGTTCTTGCAACATCAGCACCCTTACTTGCCATGAGCACATTTTCGCTAACTGTTTTTAACTATTCATTATTTATCTTTTGTATTTCAGGACAATAAATTGATGTACACTGTTTCTCTCATTCTCTTTGGTCGTGGGCGCCTTTAGGGAGGCTAATCTGCAGTGAAATCGGTCACGCCCTGAGGCGGAGTGAGGGGAATGCAGGTGCTGTGTGACTTTTTTTTTTCCCATGATGATTACACCAGAGGCGTAAGCAGTGGATGGGAACAAAACCGTTTGTTCCTGGTATAGTGTAGTTCCTACCACAGTGCTGAGCGGATGGATCTGTGCTGATGGCTGTCTCCTGGATTTACAGAATGTGTCACTATGACACACACTGTGACCACAGTTGTGGTCTTTCTGTGTGTCTCTGTACATCTGTTTGTTTTGTCAGTGCCAACTGGAATTTGTAATTGTCATTAATGCATTGGGGAGAACCTCCTGCCTGAATCTATAATTTCTAAGCAGAAGGAACTGGGTAAACTTTTGAGAAACTGCTTTTAAAGTAGCTCATCAGATATGGGTACTTGTAGACTTGAAGGTGAGTTTGCTTTGCATTGTGCTCTCTGTTTAAGCCCAACAATTTGTGACAACTCACAAATGGTATTTGTACTGTGTTCACAAGGTATTTTAGTTTCTGCCACCTATCCCTTTTAAGTTTAGTTTTTTATTGTCTCTTCTACCAGTAGGGAGGAAAAAACTGTTGCCCAAATTCTCATTTCAGTTGCTGTCAACCAACAGCCAGTATCAATTATCCATTCGGGCAGAAGCTGTTTTGGTCATTTTCAGCTGTACTGCCCTGTGACTTTTTTTGCCAGTGTAAGAACACAGAGCTACACCCCCTTCTCATTGTATCAACGTCTGTTTGTGCAGAAAGCATACCTGACGCTTCTGATAACTTTTCTAGTTGGAAGATGCTGGCCAGGGTCAACCTACAATACTCGTAAAGAATTCCAGGTATTTTGCCAATTACACTTGCAAAGGGTATCAGTGACACTCATAAATATTTTTAGATAAAATTACTTCATCTCATACTAGATTCCTAGACTACTGAATTGTGGATGAAGAAATTCAGCAAAAATCCCAATTGTGTGATCCATGCTCATTTTTGTGGAAGTTATGGTGGTTTTGGTTTATGGTAATGACCATTTGCTGAACACCTGTAACATACACAGCATCAGCTGAATTATTTTCAAACAAATAATCAGGTAGAAGCATACTTGAGCAGGAGAGTGTTTTATGTTTTACTCCAGAAAACATTTTATTTAGTTCAGAAGAAACCCTGGTTATAGCCTCTTCAATGGAGTTGGATTTTCACTGGTGTAAGTAAACTCTTAACTGCATGTGTGTGTGAAATTGAAAAAGCTCACCTGAAATTGCCGTTATTATCATTATTAATGAATTCTTCAATGAGAAAAGTGTGAAGACCAGTGTTGTGTTCCTAATGTTAGGCATTTAAGAACAAGAAGGGAGGTAAGACCATGTACACGTCAGTGTTTTCCGTGCTCATTTTAATATGCTGTATTTATCTGGGAAGAAACATTGAATGTGTTACAACCATAGGCCAGTATAAGCTCAACAGCAGTGAAGGCAGTCTGACTCCTAGCTGAGCAGCCCTAGTGATGACCCTTGTGGTACTCACACTCCTTCAGCTGTGGAGTGCTGTAGCTGTAGGAGGTGCTCCTGCCATTGCATAAATGTTTTTCTTTTTTTTTTTTTTTTTTTTCCTTAAAAAGGGGAAGAATAAAAAANACGGGGTTACTTCAAGCTAAGGCACACCTTCAGGTTTAAAAAATTTTTTTTTTTTTTTTTTTTTTTTTTTCCTAGAAAAGGGGAAGACTAGCAAAGACAGATGCTAGATGCTTACATTCTGAGTAGACATTTAGATATACTGAAATCATACACATTTTGTGTTGCTTTTTTCTTACATTGGTTTGTTGCAGATGCCGCAAGACTTCTTTTTTTCCCCCATAATACAATCCTATTACAGGTACAGTACCTAACTGAATTATGTTATAAAATGTAGAAGGAATCTTCCAGGGGAAAAAAAAATAACGAAGAAAAGTAAGCTTAATTTAGGAAATCCAAAAGTAAAGCTAAACAAAACTTCCAGAATTAAATTTACCAGTGCAGCTGTAAGTCACTTTTGAGGGTAATAGTGTGATGTAGGCCTTAATTATGAGGGTATGCATATTTTGTATGGAACCCCCACTCAGGTCATCCATATCTTATGTAGAACTTGCATACAAAGATTGAAAGCAAAGTGCTATGCAGTTGTAGCACTTGGAACACTTTTTCTTTCCCAAGCCAAGTTCTGTCTGCCTTAAGTTGCAGTTATGAGAGCTCAGCCCACATGGGCCCAAACTGCCTGCTTGGAGATGGACTGGTGCGGTGTAATCAGTCTCAAAGGAGATCTGTTATTATGCAGAACTTTATAAGCTGCAGTTCTGCAGACCATCATTGAACTTACTTTAATCCTGAGGTGACCATTTTCCTGCCTCCTTTGACCACTCCTGTTGCTGGTCCCTTGTGATTTTTTTTTTTCCTAGAATTTGCTCATCGTCTTCATGAAATGAAGCGGCAGCTGAGGAATGCCTTGTCGGACAGCAGTGTGTATCCCATCCTGTTCTATGAACCTGTGTTTTGCCTTGACACAACTTGAGTTTTGAGAAACATGCCAGGGCTATGGAATAACTGATCCAATTCCAATTTATAGAATGGCTGCTGATAATTTTCCTTTGTCATCTTTTGCTTTTACTGTAGTTTCCTTCTCCTGTACTCTTTGCCTAGTTGATATTCCTGGGATTCTCACATTAGCTTTCTTCCTTTTCCCAAACATTCCTACCTGGTTTGTAAATCCTCTTTCCATTCACCAGCAACCAAGCTTCTTCGCTTTGTCTGAATTCTACCCATATCCTGTCCCTTTCCACAATTGCTCTGCTTTTTTTTTTTTAACCTCTTACTCTTTCCTGCTACTAGTTCTCCACTCTCTTTTCCATATCCCTGCTTCTCATTGTAATCCTTCTGATTCTTCGACTGCCCCAGCCATGCCCACTTTCTTACTACATTACATTGCTTCATCTTTTCTCTCTCCTGCTAGTATGCCTGGGTGGTAGCTCCAGCTCTTTAAGCTTCTCTTGCCTTCCTGCTGCACATTTCATAGTCAGTGCTCCTCATTGTGGACTAGATGACCTTTAAAGGTCACTTCGAGCTCATGTTTTCTGTGATTCATCACACATTTTGGTTGTTATAGATTCTGTCTTAGAGCTTCACAGAGGACAATGCTACTCACACGTCTGGCATTGATGTAATGCCTTTTCCAGGCTATACATTAAATTGCACTGCAAAATAATTCTAGGATTTCATATCTCATGTATGTCATATATTTGGAAGAACATAATTCAATTTTAGAAGAGTGCAACAAGTTTTATTGGAACCTTCTGTACTCTAGAGTCAGCTGTCTGGGATAGAAAATTTCTGGTCCAAATATGCTGGTAAAGCTGTGGGAAACTGATTTCATGTTCTTGAAATGGAAAATCTAAGATGACTTTAGTTGTGGGCATCAGTATCTGTGTCATGTTCAGCATCAGCTGAGCATAATGCTCCAGCTTTCAGACTATTCATAGAGTTGATCCAATTTGTCCCATATTCACAAGCCACGTTGAGCACATCCTCAGTTGTATGTAGTTTGATTAAGAGCTTTGCTTGTATGCCCTGGGTGCTCAGCTGGTTTGTGTGACTGCCTGGCTCCTCGTGGAGTAGCTGGGGCTTGTGTCTGCAGGACCAAATGTGACATTGTGGAAGGCACAGGCCAGAGTCTGATTCCTCTGCTTGATTCTTTGGTGGTTTCGTGGAGCTGTTACCTGACGAATGTGTGTGCTTGGATGTGTTGTATGTGTCAGTCTCTATCAGAGCACATTTCTGGAATCCTTAAAGGGGCTTTCCTTCTGTCATGGTAAAACAGGGGCCATCCTGTTTTCAAGCCACCGTATCTTCAGTCCAGCATGATAAGTTGGACATCTGAGTGTGGATGCTCTTAGATACTTTAGATATCAAATGATTTTATTTGATTTTATTACCTATTTGATTTCTTAGAGCTGTTTTGCAGAGGCTGTACTGCTATAATTTCCATGTTCATGTAGTGAAGCTGATGTTGTTCCCTTTGCAGACATTTGTAAATATTGATTTTATCTATTGAAAATCTTAGCAATTCTGAATGAATATGGATATTCAGACAAGGGAAATATATTAAATATTTTAGCAATAATGGCTAATTTATATTTCTTGTCAGGTAAACTATGAATAAGCACCTTTACTTACCCCCTAAAAATGCATGACTGTGCAGAGAGAGGGGTTTTCTGACTGGATGTTTTACTGCTCGTGGAAGGCCTTCTGACTGAAAAACAAGTAGTNGGTTTGTTACAGTTGTTACTAGCTCAAAAACTGGCTGAGGTTTTTTTTTTTTTTTTTTTTTTTTTTTTGTGATTAAATGCAATTCTAGGGTGTCTGCCTTAGACATAATTAAACCATTAATGTACCTTACTGTATGTGTTATTTCCATTTGGAAGAAAATAATTTCCATTGAGAAAATCAATGAATTGTTAAGAGAGTGGTGCTGTGGGCAGGGCTTTGGCTATCTAAGCCAAGGGACTCAGTTTGAGATATCTGGTCTGCTGGGGGCTGACGGGGTCCATCTCTCAGAGAAGGGGAAAAACATCTTTGGCCAAAAGCTCTCCAATCCAGTCAGGAGGGCTTTAAACTGGAGTTGCCAGGGGATGGAGTCCTCAGTCCATCCCACTTCAAGACTATTGGTGGTAATGGGTGCCCTGGGCCTGGAATAGGTTCACAGGCTAGGAAGAGAGCATGTGAAGTGCAGGATGGGGGAACTCCAGCTGGTAAAGCAGCCTTAGTGGGGGCTCCACTCACGTCTGTACACCAATGCATGGAGTATGGGGAACAAGCAGGATGAGTTACAGATATGTGCATGCCTGCAGGGCTATGACATCATTGGCATCACTGAGACATGGTGGGATGGCTCTCATGGCTGGAGTGTAGGAACAGATGGTTCTAAACTCTTCACGCAGGGGACAAGGGGAGGGGGTGCTGCCCTCTATGTCAATGACCAGCTGGAGTCCATGGAGCTCCACCTGGGGATGGATGAGGAGCTGCCTGAGTGCTTATGGGTCAGGGTTAAAGGGAAGGCAGGGAAAGGGGACCTCATAGTGGGGGTCTGCCACAGGCCACCTGATCAGGAAGACTGAGTGGATGAGACCCTCTATAGACAGATAGGAGCAGCTTCACATTCACAAGCCATGGTCCTCATGGGGGACTTCAGCCACCCTGGTATCTGTTGGGAGGACAACAGAGCAGGGCACCAGCAATCAAGGAGGTTCCTGGGTTGCATTGATGACAACTTCCTCTTTCAAGGGATAGAGGAACCCACAAGGAAAGGTGCTATGCTGGACCTTGTTCTCACCAACAAGGAGGGGCTGGTGAGTAATGTGAAGCTCAAGGGTAGCCTTGGCTGCAGTGATCACGAAATGTTAGAGTTCAGGATCCTCAGGGAGTCAAAAAGGGTGCGCAGCAAGGTCGCTCCTCTGAACTTTAAGAGAGCAGACTTTGGCCTCTTCAGGGATCTGCTTAGCAGTGTCATGGGACAAAGCCCTGGAGGGAAGATGGGCCCAGGAGAGCTGGTCAATATTCAAGGACCATCTCCTTCAAGTCCAGGATCTGTGCATCCCACGAAAGAGGAAGGTGGGCAAGAATGCCAGGAGGCCTCCGTGGAAGAACAAAGAGCTCCTGGACCTACTTGGCCATAAAAGGAAAGTCTATAGGGAGTGGAAACAAGAACAGGCTACCTGGGAGGACTACAAAGAAGTTGTCCCGGCAGCCGGGGATCAGGCTAGGAATATTTCATTAAAATTCCATCATGTAGTTGTTTAGAATTTTACCATCTTCTGCATTTTTAATAAACAACAATTCAGAGAAAATCAATTTCCATCTTTCTCCTTATCAGAGAGAAAACTTGTTTCATGGAATATTCCTCAGAGTTATCAGGGGAACATAGTTATTGTTCACATTGAGGGTGGCAGCTCCATTTACCTACAGAGAATATATTTAGGTACCAGCAATCTTGGGTTCCTTCCAAGACATTGTGCAGTTACTCCACAGTGTCTGATTTACTTTAAAGCTTCTTGTTATTGCAGTTTAGGAACAGAATTTATCCTGCACACATCCTGTTCAAAACAAAATTTTGTTCTCTGTTGAACAGAGATAAAGAATACTAAAATTATTAGTATTATTATTTTGGTGTCCAGATTAACTGCAAAGGTAAACCCATATCTATGAATTCATAGAACTATAGAATATCTGATATGGAAGGCACCAACAAGGATCGTTGTGTCCAGCTCTTGGCTCCACACAGCACCACCCAAACCCTATGTGTCAGAGTGATGTCCAAACTCTCCTTGAACTCTGGCAGCTTGGGGCCATGCCCCCTGCCCTGGGGAGCCTGTTCCATGCCCACCACCCTCTGGAGCAGAACCTTTTCCTAACCCCCAGCCTGACCCTCCCCTGACACAGCTCCATGCCCTTCCCTTGGATCCTGTCACTGTCCCCAGAGAGCAGAGCTCAGCGCCTGCCCCTCCGCTCCCCTGTGAGGGAGCTGTAGGCCGCCATGAGGCCTCCCCTCAGCCTCCTCTGCTCTGGGCTGCACAAACCAAGGGACCTCAGCTGCTCCTCATACACCTTGTCCTCCAGACCCTTCCCCATCTTCGTAGTTCTCCTTTGGACACTCCTTAATATCTTTATGTCGTTCTGATATTGTGGCACCCAAACCTGCACTCAGTGCTTGAGGTGAGGCTGCACCAGGAAGAGCAGAGCGGGACAATCCCTGCCCTGACCCAGCTGGCAGTGCTGGGCCTGAGGCACCCCAGGGTGCATCTGGCCCTTTGGGCTGCCAGGGCACACTGCTGGCTCATGTTCAACTTGCCGTCAGCCAGAACCCTCAGATCCCTTTCCACGGAGCTGCTCTCCAGCTTCTCATCTTCCAGTCTGTACATATATCGGGGGCTGCCCTGTCTCAGGTGCAGAATCTGGCGCTTGCTCTTGTTAAGTTTCATGTGGTTGGTGATTGCCCAGTCCTTGAATTTCTCCAGATCTCTCTGAAAGGCCTCTCTGCACTGGAGGGAGTCAACAGCTCCTCACAATTTAGCGTTGTTCACAGACTTAGTATACTTCAGGTCCTGTATCCAAAACATTGATGAAAACATTAAAGATAACTGGCCCTAGAATGGAGCCCTGTGGAACACTGCTAGTGACTGTTCGCCAGCGTGATATAACACCATTTAAGCATTTGAGCCCAACCTGTTAGCGAATTGTTCATCCATCATTATGTTTTTGCCTAGCTCTGTGCCAGACTTTTTATCCAGAAGGATACTGTGAGAAACAGTATCAAAACTGATAGATACAGTCCAAATTCTGGTTTCAAATGCACACAGTGGTATTACTTATGGGACAAGAGTCTAGGGCTATGTAAGGCAATGTAATTTTGATTTTGTTTCATGCTTTGAATATATTAATGAAAATTATCACTTTTGTCAGTTACTGTGAGTCTATGATTATGTGCATATTCTTTCAAGATGTCAATGTACAGTCATTTTACTTGCGTAAAATCAACAGTGAAATCAGTGAATGTTTTCTGCGAGCAATAGGAGGCAAATCTGGCATTGGATGAATGCAATGTATTGATTTTCCATGCTTTTGAATTAAGTATGATGTCTGAAAGTGTAATATTACAAAAATACTGATACTGATGTAAAAAGCTTTGATTCACAATGTGCTGAGCTTGCTTTAAAAGGAACAGGTTTAATTCACCATTGATTTGGAATACAGCAGCTGTTTGGTATCAACACCTTTTCTTGGTGAATGGAGTACAGTGAGGAATATCGATTGTTTAAACCTGTAGTGAGCTATTTAACGCATGGAAAATAAGCTAGAATTTATTGAGATAAAAGTGCTATCACTTCTACACTTGAATTTCCTATGGTATTTCATTGCAAATGTTCTTGGAAAACAGAATGAGAAATTCACATGAAAAGACAGGAGAAAAAAAAAAAAAAAAAGTTATTCTGCTCTTCCTGAATAGCTCAGGACAGTGGCTTGGGGGAAGAAGAAGCAGGGATTCTTTGAGACAGCTATGTTTAATCCACATGAGAAGAGCCTGATTTCTGCTTACAGTGCATAAAACATGCCTTGCTGACTTGCCAGCAAGTGTAGCATCACCTATTCCCTCTTTACTGCAGGGGATATCTGCCTCAGTCCAGATGGGTTAGTTGTACTGAGTGGTTTGGCATGTTTATGTAAGGAAGCTTATGTAGTCATTTATAGTCTGTCCTGGTAGGAAGAGGTAGAGAAATAAGCTTTGTCTTTCAAAACTCACTTTTCATCCTGATATATTTAAATTGATTTCCAGGACAGACAGTTTTCCAAGAAACCTGTCACTCATTGAAACACGTCCTTTAGAAATTTGAGAGCCTTGACAAGACGGAAAATAAAGGTTCTGAACAAAAATGTGCATCAAGTACATCAAGTTCTGAGCACCACTAGTAAATCACTTCCAAGGCAGAAAAGAAAACACTCAATCTGAGAATTCTGTGTAAGGGCTTTAACTTGAGTGACAAATCTCAGTTTGCAGTTCCACAAATGTTCTCCATGGTGTCAAAACCAATAACACTAATCCAGTTTTGTTTTGAGAATAGTGTTCATAGAACTGTAGCTGGAGCAACTTGTCCACTTTGTGTTCATGTCAGCACCGAGAGCTTTTTGTGGTAGTGGTAGACGTGCAAGTGCCTGACACTTCAGGTGGCATCTGAGTGGTAGCCTGCAGTGTGTCAATGTTAACTGAAGAGTCAGGGAAGCAGCTAAGTACCACTGAGCGCTTGGATTTTTGCAGCACTTCCCTCAGGTGATAATACTTTTAGAAGCAAAACTGCATTTTGTAACATTTTTTTTTTTTTTTAGCAGAATTTGAATGGTCTGATGCAAGACGATGAATGTTATTTCTTTTGACAGACACCAAAAACTATTTAGGGGTGAACTGGACACAAATATTCTCTCATTCCTAACAACTTCAGTGCTTCTGCCAGTCAGGATGAGCTATGTGGATTCACAGAATCACAGCGTCACAGCATGGCTGAGGCTGGCAGGCACCTCTGGCTCCATCTGGCCCAAGCCCTGCTCCAGCAGGGACACCCAGAGCAGGGTGCCCAGGCCCATGTCCAGACGGCTTCTGAAGGTCTCCCAGGAGGAGACCCCACAGCCCCTGGGCAGCCTGTGCCAGCGCTCCATCACCCGCAGAGCACAGCAGTGCTGCCTGGTGCTCAGGGGGAGCCTCCTGTGCTCCAGTGTGTGCCCGCTGCCTCTGGTCCTGGCACTGGGCACCACTGAACGGAGCCTGGCACTGGTCTCTTTGCACCTCCCCTCAGGTATTTACAGACATTGATGAGACGCCCCTGAGCCTCCTCTTCTCCAGGCTGAGCAGTCCCAGCTGTCTCAGTCTCTCCTCAAATAAGTGCTCTGTATACCCAGGCTAATTTGGAGTGACTACCGGATTGCTACCAAGGCATATGCCCCGCTAGGAGCTCAGTCAGTATGGGCTTGCTGCTGTGGAGAAGCTGCCTGCTGCAGTAACACAGCGCAGCATGTTCAGGCTTGTTCTGCTGCCTGACAGCCTTGACATAATTGTGCTATTTCCTCTGTTTGTGTAGCAGTCCCTGGCTGCAACACACATCCTTGGACAAGAATTTAAATTTTACGGTTCCCAAATGGCCTTCATACAATTTGCTGTGTGTGCATGGCCCAAGTATTGCAGAAATAATTACACCAATCCTAAACTTCAGCAGAGGAGCATGTTAGACACCTGTCTGCCATTCCTATTCCAGAGTAAATTCATTTATTTTGGTTTAGTTTGAGTTTACATAGTAAAGGTGTGACATTTCACTTTATGCAGCACTGTAATACTACTGCTAAGAATTTATTTTATACAGGAAAATATTGGCTGCCTTTAGTCTCATTTGGTTATAATCTGCCACTGGCAAGCATGATTGGCTGTGCATATAGAATGAGAATTTTCTCTTAAATTAAATATTAGAAATTTGCTGGATTCCTTCTGCTGTGTAACCAGCCTGTCCTTACGAGCAGCCTCACAACTAAGCTGTTTCCTCTTCCTTGGGGAAAGACTGTTGCCTTCACTGCTCTGTTTCCTGCATTGCTCACTTAACCATCCCATACCTTCAGAGAGTGTTGCCAGTTTGCTGTTCGCTAGTGACAAACAATCTTCCTTTTATTTTGGTTTTTAACTACCATAGCAAGACTATTGCTCGTCTCTATAACAGCAGTGCTGCAAAGAATGACACTTTTTTGGGGGGGTTAGAGACTGAAACATGATGCTGATGATCTATAACAACAATAAATACACTTCCATGAAGTTATTAGAGAAGTTTTTAAGCTTACCAGACTAATTCTGTCAATTTGAAAGTTTTTGAGTTTTACAGGTGTTAGAGATCTGAAAGGAAAGCCAACAGACTTTCAGTGTGATCTCCTATTATGTGCAAAATTGTGTTCCTCTTTTATGGAGAGATTAACAAACTGACTTTATAGACAAGCATGTACTGTGGCATATACTAATATTTTCAGACTTAAGAATCTTACAATATTCATTTTTATTAATGGTTTAGAGAGTCTTTATCTCTACCAAGAAACAAAATGTGGTAATAACTGAATATTTCAGAAAAAGAACAGGATTTTAAACATTTTATAACTGGGTGCCAGAAAAATTGCCTTTAACTTGTCTTTGAATCTACATCAGCAATAAGGCCATAGCATATCTCTGGTTTTCAATAGTTAGTGATCTTTCGTACGTGCTATGTTTGTTGTTGTCTGTGAGATATTCTCTCAAGATATTCAGTGTATTCTTTGTCAAAGGATTTCATGACCTAAATACCTTTCAAATGATACTATGGTTGCCTAAATTTAAGGGTGTAACACCATTTGAGATGTCCTAGGGCACAAGATGGGCAGATGTGACACGGGACTTGTTGAAGACCTGCAGCCCTGTGGTACAACATCGGGGTCTTGGCTGGATACGTACTTGCTTGTACAGTGTAAGTAGCTCCTTTTGGAGCTGAATTTATCATAGACTTGAGGTATTTTTGAGTTAACACCTGGGAGTGAATCTCAGCATCTGAGCTAGATAAAACCCCAGCTCTGCTGCAACCTCTTCAGCTGTCTCAAGTGCTATGTGAAATTATTCCAGTCTGTGGATTGTTTGGAAATACTCCAAGCTTCCCTTTGTGCCAAGTGATGAATAACAATAGCTGTGTTGTGATGTCCCATATAAACAAACCACATGAACGTGACTTTTCATGCTTCCTAAATTAGAACTACAGCAATATCCAGGAATTACAGATATTTTCCAATATCTGTAACCTCCAGGAGTTCTCATGATTCACTCCAAAGCAAGGGAAGCTAACTGATTTCCAAAGTTTACCTCTGTTATCCTTGATAGCAGGAAGGCAAACAGTGTCAGTTTTAACTTTGTCACAGCTTGGAAAGCTCATTTGTCAAACAAGATTTTCCTCCTCTTCTAGCAAGAGCAAGGAGACCATCTCCTGAGATATTGTGCTGCATTTATAGGTTCTTATATAAAAAACAGTGGGGAAGGATGGCTAATACAGCAGGGGGAATAGAAAAAATAACTGAGGAGGAAAATGATTCAAATGGGAATGTAATTGGCTCTTGTCTGTATTAGGCCTTTAAATCCATATTTTTATAGTGATAGGTGTAGTAAGATTTTCAAAAATGTTAGTTATGTAATCTCCAGTTTTCTAAATATCATGGTGTTGGAATGGTAGAAAAACTCGAGGTAGCTTGGTGAAAGTAATCATGACATTTTACAATTTTACAAGTTCACAATCTTGGAGCAGATTCCCTAGAATGCAAAAGGACAAATATAGTATTTTTCTTAAGGAAAGTGTGACCTGGAGAGTTTCAAATCACTTGGCCTAACTTTAATAACCAGAAAGATATTAAACAAAGAATTAACATTACACTACATGTAGTTAGAAGATAACAAAATTTAAAGAAAACAAACAGATTTTTCAAGAATGAATTTTATTAAACTGACCTGATAGCAAATATTAGACCAGTTTGAACAGCTGCTCTTCCTTAGTGAGGAGTTACACCTCAGTTGAGATAAAATAACTGACTGAAGTTACAAGCCTAGTTCACTTCAGTGTAAAGTAAAATGAAATAGAGTAGCTAGATCTCTTACTTTTCTCTACTTTCTTAATGGTCTTGCTCAACGAAGGGAAAAAACAAAGGCCATCCTAACACACATGAAGAAGAGCGCATGTGACACCTGAGATAACAATTTTGCTATACAGAATAGATAGGAGATCTCAGATGAGTACTGTATCTATGTTTGCACACCACATTTGAGGAAAGAGAGAAGTAAACTAAAGGTGGGGGGCATGGCATCATCCATGAGTAGAGATTGAAGGAGTTAAATTTGATTCTTTAGAAAGAGGAAACTGAATCCTGACACCAGTTTCAAAATGTAAAAACTTACAGAATTGATAGTAATCAGGTGTTCTGCTTGGCCACAAGGTAAAATGAATAATCTCAATTTATTTCCCTCCAACACAAATAAAGTATCATTAGAAAATACTTTAGTAATGCTTTTCAATGCAGATAGAGTTGTATTATTATGTAAGCAGTTGCCTTCACAGTATGAAATATTGTGTGACCAAGTAGTGTTTCAGGATTGTCACCTTGAAATTTGTTAGCAGGGCACAACAGATAGAATCATAGAATCACAGAATGATCCAATTGGGTTGGAAGGGGCCTTTAAAGGCCATCCAGTCCAACTTCCCTGCAGTGAACAG
>VXAV01003659.1:112569-124322 GCA_013399715.1 Alectura lathami | reverse complement strand
CATGTGCCTTGGCTTTTGGAAGGGAATTGCACAGCCAGCCTGGCCTGTGGTTGGTCAGCACAAAGCATGGATGGTACAGGCCTGGAAGAGCCTTCGTTTGTTGATGTGAACGTGATCTGGATGTATTGCATTGGCACTGTTACTTTCATCAGCCAGACTTGTAATAACATCAAAAAATTTATCAAGTTAGTTGCTATGATCCAATGCAAGCACACACATATATTAACATATCATTACTGTTCTCAAAATTTTATTCACTGAGCCGTGCTGTAGGCACTGCTTTATTTTATCCAGCACCTGTATGAGGTTGGCTGGCCCTGCAGTATTGAAGTTATCCCACCTAATACTTTTTAATAGAGATGCAGACTGGCTTTCTTTCACTGTCCTTACTCTTTCAGAGTATTCTTTGACCTTCTGAAATTTCTTCAATTCCTGTGCCACTTGTGTTTCAAGCTTTTGGGTCAAACCTGTTGATCAAAATATAATATCTGTCTTTAGTAAGGTCCTTATAGAAGTTGCCTTCCTTACTACTAAATTAAAATAGAATTTCATCAACCTTATGGTCTGACTGTATTTGATTATCCTTGCATAAAACAGTTAAATGCACAACTCATTGAATATTTCTGCTGTGCCCTCATTATTACTGAGGATTTATAGCAATACAATTACATTGCTTTTGTTCTTAGTTTACTTAAAAATCATTCTCAGTCTTTTCTCATCAGTGTTCTACAGTTCTTCTATTCTTGGTTTTTATAACTGTTATTAGTTTTCTTCTATATAATTTTGTTTACTTTTAAAGTGACCTTTTCTCTCAGATTGTGGCTTCTTGAGCAACTGGCTTATTTCCTAATTATTGTCTGTTTTGTTTAAATATTTTCTTCCCTTAGTCAGCTTTCTGTCCCTTTAAAGTAGCTGATACATATATGCACCTGTATATGCATACATATGTGTGTATGTGTGCAGAGGTATATGTATGTATGCAGATAAGTGTTTTGTGTTGCTTTTGGCAACATAAAGTGCGAAGGCTCCAATCTGTGCCTTAAGTTTGATTAATTTCTGAATATAAATATAATAACACTGAGCCCTATTTATATTTGTTATCACTGCAGTCAATGTGATAAGTATAATTTTCCTATGCCACAAACTTCTGTTTTCAAGGTCTAGAAACAACAAACCCCATGTTATAGTTCATCTCTCATTATTATAATAATGCCTGCTAGTCACATTTAAGATTTCTGAACACTCCCACAGGATTTTGTAACCCATCTTTTCCTAACTCTAGGAGCAACTTCACAGTCTTCCCACCTCTCAATGATGTGTAGGGTTTGGAGGAGAGTGGATAACACCGAAGGGGACCTGTAGCCTCTTCATTTGCATCCTTGATTTGCTGAAGGTCTGGGCAGTACCTCAGTGAAGACTGCTGTTGGGACTCTCAGAGCAAGCTACCTAATATGAAAACTGCTTGAGCTTTGAAAGAACTAAGTTAACTGTAATGAGGATCACGTCCCTGTTTCATTGAATCAGTGGAGAGCATCCTCTAGCTTGCTACAGAGCTGTACTCTGATGAAAGGCTTTTCCACGTCGGAGTCTGCTTGAGGGGATGGGGGTCTGGCAATGCTCAGCTGGTTTAGGACCACAGAATACACGATATTGACATGTAGCCATCCACCTGAGCTAAACAAGGAAGACAAAGAGGGAAATATCTCTGCTTGCCTTATTAGGGCAGTTATCAATCCAGAACAGCAAAAATGGCAGAAGGCTCACAGTTTCAAGTAATGCAATTCCTTTGTAAAAGTACAAGAGACTTGTAGGAACAATTTATTAAAAGAAATATATTGGAAAAGTACAACAGGTCCTCCTCTGCAATGAATACTTGGCCTCATTGTATCCTTTTAATCAGATGTATGCTTTTTCACCTTTATTTATTTACTTAATGCACTTAGGCAGGAACAAGGGAACCTTGATGTGTTTTTCTTTTTTCTTTTTTTTTTTTTTTTCATTGTGTAGATCACAGATATTTGTTGCATCTGTTTCCTGTTAAGGAAGCTTAGTGCTGCCTTTTGTCCAGCAGGTGGAAGACTTGCTGCAGTATGTATAGCTCAGCAGCATGTCTATATATAAACGTTTTAAAAAGAATCCAGTTTTTTCAGGCCGTCACAGCAAGCAGATGTTATTACATGCAGTTCTTAATTGATATGTTGTTTGCAATGACGGTGTTAGTCAAGGAAATGTAATTGCAAGTAGAAGAGAAGGCTATCTCTGCACTGGAAAATGTAAAACCCTAGCAACTGAATCTGGGAGATGCCACCAGGGTAAATCCCAGCACTATAAATAGCCGCACTAGGCCTGCTGGGTTTTGCTCTATATTCACATTATCACTGTAGCTGTAGAAAGTATTTCCCCTTGAGTTCAAGGTACGCAGTTCCCTAAAACACTGCATTTGGGAGATTTAGAACGACTTAAAGTTCAGTGTTAATATGTGCCTTTTTCATCAGGGAAATTTGTTTGTATGAAGGAGCTATGAGGGCTATGAGGTACTGTAAACCATGTGTAGTATATGTTGTACACATAAATGTAAAAGAATGTATGGCGAGGTGAAATAGGGTCTGAAGTGATTCTTTGTGTACATGTTAAGCATTTTTCTGTCTGGTATGAGTTACAGATTGGAAATGGACATTTTGTGGATAAAATGATGTTAAAACTCTGTGTGCTAACAAGACAGTTATCTTGCCAAATTAAGTCACAGTAGTTACATGGTCTTTGCCATGTGTATCCAGTAAAAAAAATGAAATTCAGTAAAATCCTGTACCGAAGGAAAGAAACACATTTCAGTGGTACTGTCTTGTATTTTTGAAGAGCACAAACATGTCAATGGATGTAATCCTGGGACAAGAACACAGTCCTCTTTTCAGTTCTTACACTGTCACTGCCCAAGTGTTTGTCCTCCTGCCCACGAGTTTGCTATTGCCAAACACAGCTGAATTTTCTTTTAATCCCATAACCCTAAATACATGCTCAGTTTATGTCTCTGTTGGTTGAAAAACAAATCTTTCTTGCCTTCTTTCACTTGCCCTTGGAGTGGTCAAGTGTTGGGCTTAGACATCTCAGGAAAGCCTTTGGTGTTGTGGGGAGTACTGTAATGACAATGAAAAAATAATGAAGTTAATGGACTTACAAATGTATGTACATTATGGAGAGCCAAAATAGAGAAATATTTTAAAAGTTATAACCTTCATCTTGATTCAGGGCTCAATGCCTTTTTGTATTTCATTAACTTGGTGGTTTGGCCTAGAAATAATAATGACAGGCAGCAACATTTTCTTACGATAGTTAGGGTACAGTTATTTAGGAGATGAGAATCATGGAATCACAGAATGGCTTGGGTTGGAAGGGACCTCAAAGATCATCTAGTTCCAGCCCCACTACCGTGGACAGGGCTGCCAACCACTAGCACACTAGGTGGACTAACAATTACTACAGAGGAACAGAATTTTGGGTACAATGACGCGGTAACTTGAAAGGCCCTTTTTGAGAAAGCAGAAAATAAAGATGGTATATTTCCATTAAACAGAAGAGCTTGGCCAGAATCATAGGACTAGGTCTGGCAAAGGGTAGGTTACTCAAAAAATATATTTGTTTGCCAAACCTGGATCTTTTTATCAAATGTCTGCAGACATTACTCCTGAGGAAATTCAGAAGCAAGATTAACGAGTTTCCTTACTGAATGTCCTGGCTGCAAGCTAGATGGTTTTTCAGCCTATACTAGTTGTCCAGAAGTCCTATCTAAATTTTCACTGGTTGTGTTCCTGAAATTGTAATAGCTGTTCTGTGCTGCCAATGCTACCCAGCTGCCCAGGGTACCCAGCCTGGCCTTAGAACACCTCCAGGGAGGGGGAACGCACAGCTTCTCTGGGCAGCCTGTGCCAGTGCCTCACCACCCTCTGAGTAAATAATTTTCTCCTAACATCTAACCTAAATGTCCCCTATTTTAGTTTGAAACTGTTCCCCCTTGTCCTATGACTATCAGACCGTGCAAAAAGTCGGTCTCCCTCCTGTTTATAAGTTCCTTTAAAGTACTGACAGGCTGCAATGAGGTCTCTCTGGAGCCTTCTCATCTTCAGGGTCACAGCAGTGAGGCTACGTGCACAAGGCTCAGTGGCTCTCATAGCAGTGAGTATTGCTGCTGCTAGTTTTGTTGAAGAGGAGCAAATTTAAAAGGCCTTCCCTGCCAGGGTCAGCATTAGTAGAAGAAACTTCTGCTTTTTACTTGCTGTATCTGATGGCAGCAGTTCAGGTGTGCTTCAGAAAATTTGTAGCACGTTTGTATAAAGAGAGAAGTGCGCAACCGTTGCAGGTAACTGTGCTAACAAAATAATGGAGAAGCTGTTACGGATTTCATCCAACTGCATCACAGCTGAGGAAGAAGATGCTGTACAGGCACAGAGCAAAGCTGGGCAGCACTTGCCTCTGGAGGTTTTTGGACTAATGTACTGCTGTGGAAGATAATCGTCGTTTCACAGAAAAGGTTTCTATTTGGTGGCAGTTCTGCCTTTTCTTAGATTATAAGCTGAGTCTCATGCCAGTGCATGAGAATCTCCCAGTGGGATTTTAGAGTCAGAACATATTTTTTCCTTTGCTTGTCTTGGTGTTAAGCTCTAAGGATGTGTGATTGATATCTGTGATATAGATTTCAGCTAAAGAGAAAAAAGGAAGCATTCAAACTGGCATTTTTGTTCAACTACATCTTTTCTTTGAAGCAAAGAGTGATTTATGAAGGGGAAACACTTCCGCTGACAAAAGGCAGCCCCCTTAAAACAGTGCTAATGTAGCAGTGTGTTGTTCCTCTGACAGTGGAGAGATGTTTTCTCTGTGTCTGCTCTGTGCTCCAGCCACAAGTGGGATGGAGGAGAAGCTTTGGCAGAGCTGTAAGGAATTCTGTGTGGGCTTAAACAGGGAGTTCCACTGTGAGGCTGGGTCAAGTATCTTTACAGAGCTTAGTGCCCCCTGGACTATTAGACCTGTTTTAAAATTTGGGGTGGGAGGAGGAAACCCCCATGAGATAAGGAAGGGAGTAGCAGAGTGTTTGAAAGCAGGTTTGTCTGAATGTCATCTTTTCCTTTCTCTCAGCTGTTCTTCAATCACTCCAATATACTTTGCTCCTTGTATTTTATTCATCAGCAAAAGAAGAGAAAAGGAAGAGTTTTGTTTCATAGAACAGAAAACATGGAGTTAATCACTACTTAAAAAAGGGTAAGATCTTTATTACTTAGAGCATGCTTCAGGTGTGATGCTAATATTCGTTTTGAAATCTTTGTCAATCTACAATTTACTTTGCGGTGAGAAAGGAGAGACATTCTAAGGCCATATAAAACATGGCCTGTTTTATGGATCTTGAAATCATGAATTTAAATATTTTTCGTTTAGGTGTAATCCTCGTTTAGAAGCAGATTTCTCCCACAGCCCTGGAAGTCTGTGCCGTATGGGCCTCTCTTATTTTTTCTCTTCTATATACTTTCATTGTGATGTAGCAGAATCTTCAGAGCATAATTAACACATTTATTTTTGGTGCTGTACTTTTACAGGAATGTAGAAACAGTCTGTTTTATATAGCTGCCTACACTGCAGAGTGAGCCAGAAAACTTTTTAAATAAACAAAAAACAACTGTCCAGTCTAAGAGAATATCTGTAAAGATTAAATAGTGTTGTAATCAAATAACCTTCATTCTCATGTTGGGTTCCTTCATCTTACTCACTTATGTGTATTTGAGATTCATCATCTGACACACTATTATGTAGCTGTGCTGAAGTATCTATGTGCTGACTTACAAATCTAGGAACACACAGTGCTGTATGAAACAGGTCACATTGCAAAGACTGCTGCTGCTGTGAGCTAGTATTGGAAGCAAGCTTTGATGGGGTGGTCAGTGCAATGACAGCACCTGCTATAGGTGCTGTGCCACAGGCTTTTCTTTGTGAATGGAGTCCTACGCAGGGACAGACCACTCCACGATGCACTGCTCCAAGGGCCTGTACAGTGTGCTCTGTATGTCAGCCAGTGTCTGAAGGTGGGAGAGGACCTCTAGGGCTTCTGTAGGTTCCTCACATGAATGCACGATCATTCCCTGACTGAGTGTTTAGAATAATGCATTCGGTTTTGGGGCCCTAATACAAAAATTGTCAATAAACCAGTGTGTGTTCAGTGGAGGGCCATTGAGGTGGTTGGGGGGACCAACTTTACATGAGTTCCATGGGGCAGAGTGCCTGAGGAGGAAAGGCTTGGATGCTGGATTTTCTCCAGTACAGCACAAGCACTCGGAGCAAATGGACTTACGGCCCAGGCAGAGTGCAGAAACCCGTGAGGTGCTGTCCTTACTGTAGCTGTGGGACACAGGCCAACAGGGCTGCAGCTCTGAGTCTGGGAGAGGACTCGACTCGGTGTCACACACCTCCCTCACACCAACACCTGAGCACTTGGAAGGGCCAGATCTGTTACGGAGCTCTGAGACCACTGAGGGTCTTTGGCATAACTGTGACTGATGTAAAAGGCAGACGCTAGATGTGACGTTAAGCTTGCCTTAGCGATAAGGGAGATGAGATTCTCCCTCTCGCCTTCGGGTGGCACTGCTGAAAAACGGCTGTGTGCTTGCAGACTGCCCAAGCTGGCCCTCCTCACATGTCAGTTGACTCCTCATCACGCACACCTGGTAATCCAGTGAGTAAGGGAGGTGTAGCCTTCTCGTGAAGGGCTCTTACACCACAGGTACAGAGCTCCAGGGTTTTGTCACTTTGTGTCCATTTTTCATATCCTACAATTTCAGCTTACTGTTTTTCTGAACACCTGTTGTTAGTACTCTGACGGTTTTTCTGAACACTTGATAAAGATTTTCATACACTTTTTACATGCATTATTTATATGAAGTTATCCTACCTGGTGATCAACTGCAAAGGAGAAGTCAGAATAAGAAATTCCTTGGATCATTTGCCTATCCTAGAGATACGTTATGAACTAAGTTCTTACAGGATCAAATATTATTCCCTTCCTCTTGCAGGAAGAGTCCAGAGCTACCACCTCCAAGCTTCTTTAAAGTCACAAATCAGCGACAGGGCCCAAGGGAACGGCATGGAGCTGTGTCAGGGGAGGGTCAGGCAGGGGGTTAGGGAAAGGTTCTGCACCAGGGGGTGGTGGGCATGGAACAGGCTCCCCAGGGCAGTGGGCACGGCCCCAAGCTGCTGGAGCTCAAGGAGTGTTTGGACACCGCTCTCAGGCACAGGGTTTGGATTTGGGTGGTCCTGTGTGAAACCAGGGGCTGGACTCAGTGATCCTTGTGGGTCCCTTCCAGCTCGAGACATTCTGCAATTCTCTGAAATCAGCACCCTAAAATCACGATATTAAAAAGCAGGATTTCTAAGTTTCATTTTATTGTATCCAGGTTGTGAGTTTTCAGGGCTTTTCCAGGTTAGTCACTTCAGAACTGTCCGAGTGACCATGATGACTGGGGGTATTCTTAATGGAAGCTGAGATTCTCACATAACATGAAATCTTATGAAAGACACCCCAGGCTAGGAAACTCCTGAGAAAACAGACAACTGGTGGTGTTGCCTAGACACGGGTTGTACACACACGGTCTCGATTACATCTTGCCTTCTGTAAGCCCATCTCAAGAAGGTTCTCTCAGTTTAAACAGAAGAAAAGCTGGGGGCAAATGCAGAATTGTGGTAGTGCCTAGCTTCTGCAGTCATTGGGTAGGGACTACTTTAGTCTTGTGTTTGAAATAGTCTGTTCCTGACCCCTAGATGTGTTGCAGATGTAGGATGTTGGGGTAGATGTGGAGAGGATCAGAGACACAGTGTGGGAAGAAGAATCCTTGCTCTATTTAAAAATAACATTTTATGAGCAGAGCCTCCTACCTATCATCCTACTTATTTATTTTATTTGTAGATCACTCTTAGTTTTGGAACTCATTTTTTAATTTTTTTCAAGAAGTTTTAATTTGCTTTCTGCTTCTCTGGATTTTGTATTCTGGGACTGAGAAAAGACCAGCAAAGAATATTGAAGAGAAGAAAAATAATCTCATAATTGGGCCAGGATATATGCTTTGGTATTTCAGTTTCAAAGCCAGTTTCTGTTTCAGACAGGTAGTTTTTTCATCTACACACTGAACTATGTATATGTTATGTACTGTATTTTAGGCATTGTATCATGCCTCAATTCAACAGAGCGTTATTCCATTTTCATATAACTGCAGCAATTTAAATGAAACAATATTCTAAACCACAGTGCTTCTCAGTGAGGCTCCTAGTAATACGTTACTGCACTTGTCATGTGATTCAAAATGAGTAATGTAACAGTTTTTCCTTACATAATTTGATAATTTGCATAGGTTCTTTGGACTGAGCACAGGATTTGGAACTGCTCCTAAACTTTCCTAAATCTGGTCTTGGATTTCCAGTTTCTGAACCTTAAGCAAGTTCTACATTCTTGGAACAATACCCTGTACCTGACATCTAACCTAAGCAAATAAATTGGTGCCATTGTGATAAAGGAATACAATGTTTTTCTCAGTCACTGTGTCCTCAAATACTTTGCCTCTCTGGTGCATTCATCTCTTTTTTCCATGTTTAATACAGCTAACACAGTGATTTCTTGTGAAAATGCTGTAAAATTTCATTAACTAATGCCTGTGCAACGTTTTGCCCACTGTCTTTGCAGGTGTAATTGATCTATCTCATCCATAAGTAATTTCAGATTCCAGGAGGTGCCAAACTTAAAATACACACAAGCCATTATGTGAGTATTGAAGATTAGAATAAGATCTTCAATACACTTTTTTTTTTTTTTTTAAAAAAAAGTTACATAAAATGTTTCTCTACAGTGTTGAACTGTATTAGCAAAGAAAATGTTTGTACTAGGGCATGTTTACAGTTCAGAAGATACACACTACAGAATATCAGTTGCTTACATCTTACATACCACTCATAGATTAACAACTGAAACTATGATAAGGGAGTGGTCAGCCTGTTGCACAGGGTTCTACAATGTGTTTGTTGTTGCTATAGGTACTGCAGAAAATGGTTTCAAATTAATGTCAACATTTGCTTTCAGCTATGGCCAGTCTGAAGGACACTGTACCTGGAATATGTGCGAGCTGAAAGAAGCAGCACTCATCACCGAAGTATCATCTGTGTAGCTCTGACTTTTCTTTCACGTGTTGTTAGAGCACTTTGAAGAGCTTGGGTCAGGTAAAACCTCTTTCACTTTTTTCCTGATGATTCTTTCTATACTGTAATAATATATCTGGATCAATTTGTCTTCTGATTACACTGCAGCATATTGAATTTGTATTTTATTTTGGAGGAGTTTGAGCCAAAAATGTTTGTTTGTAGTATTTTAACAAGTGTTAAATTTGTGTATGTATTCATTTACATATTTACTTGAAATCTTCTCTGTCAGCCTTATGAAAGATGTGTACCAATATTTTAAAATTTTGCTAGGAAAGTTAATCACATTTCCTCATGTTATATTTCTTGCTAGTTAATTCCATGTCCCTTGCAACCTTCTTTGATTTCAGTGAAAGCTCCTTTTTAAAAAATATCATTTTTTATGTAGGACCTTAACAATAAGCCTCTGTATTTGAAAAAAAAATGATGTTACTAATTCTGAATACACTTTCAAAATAGATAATATTAGAAGATATTACTTTTAAAAGTTATGGTGCATGCTTAGGAGCAGCACGTTCTGCTAGAGTATAAAACTGAGGAAAATATGTAAATGAGAAAGAACTTCATAGCTTCATATTTTTGTTTATAATGGTCAACTGCAGTCCTAGCTACTCTTTGTGTTTTTAATCCAGATAAAATACTTTGCCCTTGTGAAAACAATTTTTTTTTTTGGTCAGAGCTCTTACCAATTTCACTGCATGTACATCTCAAGTGAAATTGAAAGGATTTAATTGACAGAAATTTCGATTTTAAGCTTGTGATAAAGCCTATAAACCACACTGGTATTCACAGAAACCCAAACCACTCACTGGTTTATGCAACCTGTCCTGTAAATTTTCTCCCACTCAGTTAATGAAAAGTATCATTTATCATATTTATTGTGCTGACCATGAGCCCAAGCACAGTAATCACTGACTTTGCCACATACTGCTATTGTTTCTTGTCTGAATGTGAGAGGTACGTTACCAAGCAGTGGCAGTCTATATATTTTTATATATAGAGATTAATATATATATGTTATATATTTCTAGTACTGTAAGTTCAGGTTCATGGATTTTTCTAGTGTGGCATAATATATGAAGACCATTCTGTCCAAAATCTGTGAAAAAGGCACTAGAGTGTTGTTGAGTGGCCAAATACACCTTCAAAATATGAATTGCAGCATTAGGGCAAAGAGATCCCAACATCTCTTTCTTTCTAGACAGAAATCTTAGCTGGAAGACTTGCCCCCAAATGCTCCACCTCTACGGGTCCTAAGCTCTAATTCTGGGTGACTGTACCTGTTGCTATACAGATACTCTAGGAATAAGAGGAAAAAAATACACAAGCTGTGGCTCTGTGTGAATAGCAGAGGACCATTAAACTCCTGAGATGCTAGATACTGGCTTTATGAACTCAATTCAGACAGCATGGTTAGCCTGCTGGATTGGCTGGTCTTGACCACCTATCTCCTGTGGTTTGCTGAAGATGTTCTGCACTGGGCAGCAGTTATTGTATTCTTTCCATGAAGATGTAAATTATACAGTTCTAACTTTCCAGTTGTTCACAGTTTTCACACATGACATACTGATACACCATCTTTGCCTACACAGGAAAGTATTAACATTACAAACAGCACAAACAGCAACACACGACTGCAGCTGCATGTATCTGTACACAGCGAAGCCTACATATTACCAATGAAATCAGTGTCTTACTGTTCTAGGCACTGTTTGAGCAACTTGAGGTACATGGTGTTTGTCTCAGCACCTACAGTTCTAATGTAGAGTGGAGAAGTGCAAGGAAGGGATTGAGCCTTTTTATCTGTCTTACCCTCTGGATCCCACTTCTCAGTCTAAGTGATGTGGTATAGAAACAGCTTCAGTTAAAAGATACAGGATTAAGGGTGCAAAGGATGCTAGGAGATCATGTAATCAGGAGCCTCGTAAGGCAGCTTCTCTAGTTTTGTTTTACAGTGCCTAAATTGTTTTTACCTTTAAGTATCATCTCATGGTTAATAGATACAGTGGTTTCTCAAGATGAAAGACATTTGATTGAAGGAGTTGTTTTTATTTAAAAAAATCAACTTTGTTAGTTTTAATGTGGCTAAATGCTACAATAAGTTCTTGTATACGGGTCTATCATGTGCTGGGCTGGGAAAGGTATGTGTTTCCTTACAGTAGGTTGTGTTCAGATCACTCTTACATGGAGATATTTCTGTATTGTTACTCCCAGTGCTGGAGAGCAAAGATGAAAGAGCATGTTTGGATGGCATGATCACTGAACTCTCTTTTGGAGCCAGTATATTAAAACAAAAACCAATATCCAGATGATTTTAACATTTTATGCTGCTTTTGAGACAGAATCCTGTTGAGGTTTTTTTGAAAGTCAGGCTCAAGCTGTTCTTTTAACAAAGATGAAACTGTTTGTGCCAAAATCCAGGAAAAGCTGAGAATTGCTCCAGAATAAGCAGAAGTGAATGTATTTTACTGGGATGTAGGATGGTATGGATCTGCTTATTGCAGAAGTGAACCCAACACTCTCTACATTCTTTT
>VXAV01003659.1:95141-112480 GCA_013399715.1 Alectura lathami | reverse complement strand
GAATTTTGTTCAGACTGTACTTTGCAGACATACATTCAGAGCTGGCTTGGGTCTGAAACTGAGTGTGTTAATGCAAGTTTGTGTTTACCTTTAAAGAAATGACAGCAGACTACAGATAATACTCAAGATGCCAAATTCTCTCGTAGGGTTCCTCGATATCTAACTTGGAACTGCAGAGGCAACGGCTAGGTGGATTTAACTCTTACCAATATGCTTAAGAGGGAAATACATCCTCCTTTTGTTGATCGTGCCTACGGATAATTGTTAGTTCTAAGGGGAATTTCATAGCTGTATCCTATTTATAGCACTGAAATTATCTTAATTATCTTAATTATCCTAATGGTAGCAAAACACACATTCTCAACTTTTGTTGTCTTACAATTTTATTTCCACACCAAAAAGCAAGTGTGTTATTTGTCTAGTTATAGCTCTGTTTTGAAAGTTTTAATGAGCTTCTCCTTGTTGAAGTGAATGTTCAATGCATTTACTGTTTGTGCCATGGCAATACTTCCTTTCTGTTTGTTTGTGTGTACTCTACTGCCTTGGTATCACTTTTATCAGCAGAAAATGCAAAATAAATAGTATCCTTAGAAACCGCAAACTAAACATAGGAACACAATTGGTGCTGTATGGCTTGTGACTGCAATTAGCATTCTGAAATATGATAAAGATCACCTAGGAATGACTTGTACAACACTCAGTGACAAAAATCACCATCCATGAATTTTTACTTGAATGATGAAACAACATGGAAAAATTGTTGTTATGCAAGGAGCCAAGTGTGTTGTGCCAATTGACACATGACAAAATGTAGATAATATACAAACTGTAAGATTGCGCATTTTGTATAGACAGTTCAAAGAGAGAACTCAAACCAGAGTGGACAAAACCTGAGGTACCGTCTGATGGTTTAAAAGAGGTTTATAAAATAGAAAGCATTTCTCAAGAAACTGAAGGTGTGCAGTGCAGCTTTATTGTAGAAACTTAATTTAGAACATAAAGTATTCAATAATTTTACCATTACAATTCCCTTCTCTAGTCTGTCCTATTCTGCTGAGTTGTGCTGGTGATATGTCTCCAGTGATTAAATTTAGTGGTACATTTCAGGAATTCTTTTCTGATTCATTTAAAGTGTCCATTTTTCACTGTACTGGAGAGCGGTAGGTGGTCTGTGCAACATTTCACTCTATCTTCTGCTGTGTTGGTCTCATTTAGTAGAGAGAAAGAAATGAACAAAAGGAGTGAAATAGAAAAGTCCACACAATCAGGAATGATGCTGAAAATTAGTTACTGTTTCTCATTACTAGTATGGATTCTCATTACTAATATAGGTCAATATAGTTTGGGGAAGTAGAGATGAAAGGAGAAAGGAAAATTTTTTTTCACACAAAATCTGAAATTGTGGAAATCTTGACCATAAGCTGTCATGGATGATTAAAAGTATAAGCAGACTAAGGAAGGCACAGAAAAAGCTAATGGAGAACATATTCATCAGCAGCTGTTGAATTTTATGGTCTGAAAGGAGCCTCAGACTCAGGATATCACTCACTTGTGAAATTTGGCAAGAGTCGTAGACCAGAGAACGGATCTGCAGAAAATACATATGTCCTTCCTCCCTGAACTCTGCTGCTGACCATGGTGAGAGATTCTGGCTAAGCTGATGTTTGGTCTGGATTAGCCCGAGTGTTCTTAAGTTCATATATTTTTCTTCCCAATGATGAAAACCCTACTTTTGCCATCCTGGTGTAGGAGAATAGTAACACATGAAATTGTAGCTGTGAACATCCAACTCAGTCATGGCATTTTTTCATACTGACTTAAAGTGTCATCTCTTTCCTCCACCTCCAGTTTTGTTGCTGACAGATGACCCAACAGGAATGTTCTATTCTATCCACACACACAAAGTCTCTGCTGCTGAAGGATTTGTGAAGACTGTACGTCAAGGTAGAGCTGTCTAAGAGCTGCTTTCTACCACATATTTTCAGGGTGAGCTCTCTGAAACACAACAAGGCGGCAGCAGCCTTTCAGAGTAACACTTCAAGGAGCAACACTTTCTGAATAATTTCTGTTCCCTACCAACCTCCTCTGCCCCTTCACCAAAGCATACGCTGCTGTGTTTCACATGGCATGATTGCTCATTGTGATATACGTTTCTTTAGTAGATTGTAGGAGCTTCGGTGATGGGCCTTATCTTTTTAAATGCCACAAAGATGGCATGAATGTTTGCTGTGCTTCAATAACAACATTTATATCAGAAGCATAAAAATTACTAGGAAGTAATCTAACTGGAAAAACAAAGGAAAATGCAACAACATAAGAAAATATTTTCCTCCTACAATTTCTGTACCTGCACCTGAAAACAGCAAGTCTGCAATACAGATTTATTTCTAGTGATTTACATTTGCCAAGAAGTAAAAATGTTGCACTTTTCCTAGCTGTTTGAATATGCAGTCCCACTCATCTTAAAAATAGTTCAGCTTTGAGTTTTGTCTTTTTGTTCCTTTGACAGCTCTCTCTTGTAAATTTATGTTCTGCTCTGCATGAGGATGCTTTAGTCCCATTCTAAATGAGCATCTACTGTGTGTCTTTTGTTACAGTCTCTTCAGTCAGTGAATGTCCTATTGTTATTTAGTGATCTAGGTCCCCAGATTCATAGAGTACATTTTGTCAAAATCAGAACAAAACTTGCATTTTGTTCTGGTAGAAGAGCCATGGTAATGTGTTCAACATGATATTTGCATTTAATTCTAAAATACGTTTTGACCTAAGGTCTCTGCAGGAGGGTGCAGAGAGCTTCAATCAAACAATATACTGTGCTGCTCAAATCAGGTACCTAAATTTCTTTTATACCCCAACACTTAGATGAAGAGAATGTTGAAGCAAGAATAGAGATAAAAAAAAGCTGATCTTGTAAAGCTTGAGAAATGAAATCTCTTTTCTCATTCTGATCAGCTTAAGTTGTAATTACATTCTAACTAATAGTTTTCTTAGCCTCTCAGAATCTCCTAGATAGGGGATTCTCTAGTGCATTGTAAACTTTTAGATGAAAGCATTTTATAACTTTTGCATTCATTACGACGTTGCACTTTTAACGTAGATTACATGTACTGCCTTAGTAACCAGAGAATATACTGAGGTTTTTCTTGCACCTTTAAGCAATTTCACTTGTTTGGTTTAAGAAACTTATTTAATTAGTTTGTTTTATACTTTTGGTCAGATCCAAAAACTAGATGTTTCTCCTTAGTTCTGTGTTTGCAAATGCCATTGGCTCTGTTTGCTTGCCATTTACATAGTTTTGTTTTAGTTTTGCTTTTGAATTTTGAAAATGTTTATGTATTTGCATTTTGGTATTTTTCTGAAAATCTTTAAGAAAGAAATGATGTAAATGCCATTTACTTCTCAAACTTAAATTCATTTCAAAAATTACTTTAGCAATTTTGGTACAATTAGATATCGTGAACACACTGCTGTGGATAAACTGAGGGAAAGGCATGTTTTACTGGAAGTCTGAACAGACAGGCAGCTAGAAAAGTTGGGGTAGGGGCAAAGAATGTTGCAAGGCCAGAGCTGAACGCTGCTAGGTTAGACAGCTCACAGTACGTCTGACAGCAGCTGAAGGCATCCAATATTTCACATGATCTGCCTGCCTAAACTGCAGGCTTTGATCTTATTAATCATTTATGCTTTTGCCTCCTTTTAATTTTGACTACAAAAAACCCTATAGCAGGCCAGGCTACAATCTACCAGATAATTGTTTAATTCCACTGAGTATTATAACAGAATTTGAACTATTCAGATGGTAGAGGGTACCAACTTTGGGCATAGTTATACCTGTTTTGGTTATTTACACAGTAACTACACAGTAATTACCAGGTTGGCCTAGAAGCCTGAATAGACTTGAGGCAAACCAAAATATGTTTTGTGGTTTAGAACATGACAGTAAGCTCTTGGCCTCTCTCCTATAGCAAAATTTAAATGAACAAGACCATTTCACTACAAGGGAGGGTGCCCAGCAAGCCAGATGGCTTACCCATGTTTAGATAAAACACTCATCAGGTTTTTATGAAGCAGCATGACACACAGCAGCTTGCATCATGAATATTCTTTGCTTTCCACTTAGTCTTTCCAAAACCAACAGAAGCAGGGTTTGAATGTTTCCTAGCCTTGTTATGTGAATGGCTCAGGAATCGGCATGTGAAGGATGGGACTGTAGTTATTTCAGTGAAAAATGAGTACCAAATTGTTGTGAAAGCTGCTTGTACCTTTTTTCAATAATGGCATCAAAATATCAACAAGTGTAGAGAAAAATTATTGACTAATTTATTCAGATTCAGACAGTTTTTGTGGTCCTGGGCTTATAGCTTTTCTCAAACTGAGCACTGTATCCATTCATTTCCAACAATGGTTTTGCAAACTCGTATCTCATGACCCTCATATTTTTGTCTTTATTTTGCAGGGCTAAAGATTGTGAGAGTGTGCTAAATATCTAATTAATAATTTAATATGATAAAAATGTCAAGGAATAAAACTCAAATTCTGTTCTCTATTGCACCTTAGTTTTCTTGCTGTGTGATTACAGAATACAAAGAACTTGAGAAAGGATTACTTGGACTTCTGGAAATTATGCTAATGCCTGTGTTAATTTTTTTGTGTTCAAAGCCTTTGTCTTTTGTCAGCCTGTGGAAACAAATTGTTGATAGGCAACAGTAGAATCATAGAATTATAGAACCATTAAGGTTGGAAAAGACCTCTAGGACCACCTAGTCCAAATGTCAACCCAATACCACTATGCCCTCTAAACCATGTCCCTAAGTGCCACATCTACATGTTTCTTGAACACCTCCAGGGAAGGAGACTCCACCACCTCCCTGGGCAGCCTGTTCCCATGCCTGACCACTCTCTCAGAGAATAAATTTTTCCTAACATCCAACCTGAACCTTCTCTGGCACAGCTTGAGGCCATTACTCCTTGTCCTGTCACTACTTACCTTGGAGAAGAGGCCAACCCCCACCTCACTACAGCCCCCTTTCAGGTAGTTGTAGAGAGCAATAAGGTCTCCCCTGAGCCTCCTCCAGACTAAAGACTCCCATTTCCCTCAGCCGCTCCCCATAAGCCTTGTGCTCCAGACCCTTCACCAGCTTTGTTGCCCTCCTTCAGGCATGCTTCAGGGCCTTGATGTCCTTCTGGCAGTGAGGGGCCCAAAACTGAGCACAGCATTCGAGGTGCGGCCTCACCAGTGCTGAGTACAGTGGGTGATCACCTCCCTGTTCCTGCTGGCCACACTATTCCTAATGCAAGCCAGGATGCCGTTGGCCTTCTTGGCCACCTGGGCACACTGCTGGCTCATGTTCAGCCGGCTAACTAACACCCCCAGGTCCTTTTCCTCCACACAGCTTTCCAGCCACTCTGCCCCAAGCCTGTAGCGTTGCGTGGGGTTGTTGTGACCAAAGTGCAGGACCTGACACTTGGTCTTGTTGAACCTCATGCAGTTAGCCTCAGCCCATCGACCCAGCCTGTCCAAATCCCCCTGTAGGGCCTTCCTTCCCTCAGGCAGATCAACACTTCCTCTCAACTTGGTGTTGTCTGCAAATTTACTGAGGGTGCACTCAATGCCTTCATCCACATCATCAGTGAAGGTATTAACCAGGGCCGGCCCCAGCACTGACCCCTGGGAATAGCAGCAACAGAGAGGAAGAATCTCTCCTCACTCCACACCTAAGGCAGTTCTCACTCTTTTCTTGTTTCTGTTGTCCTGACACCCTGACCCTGACCTGATACATCTGCAGCAGCAAAGGACAAGTGAATGTATTATTTTCTTTCTAAACTGTTACCTGGACACAGATGAAAAAGAGAATGCCTTAAAGCAGAGTTCTCTGCTGTGCTGTTGTGATTGCTTCAATGTTTTTTTGTTTCCTCTCAGGTATTTTTTATGGTAAAATTGTACCAGTTTTCTTGCCAAGATCTTTTATCTTCTGTAGCCTAAGGGAGTAAAAAACTTGGAAGCAAAGTTTACTCTGCTGTAGTAAGTATTTTTTAATGTGAAATACATCTTTCTAAATCTAAAGGTACAAGGGAAAAGGTACAAGAAAAACAACAATTCCCAGCACAAGACAGGAGTGGATGTCCTAGAGAGGCTTCAGCAAGGAGTCACTAAGATGATTAAGGGATTGGAGCATCTGACATACAAAGAGAGACAGAGAGAGCTGGGATTGTTTAGCCTTGAGAAAACTCAGGAGGGATGTTGTCAATGCATATGATTAGCAGATGGGGTGAAGAGAAAGTCAGACTCTCCTGAGTAGTATCTAGGGAAATGGCAGGAGGCAATGGACACAAATTGAACTGCAGGAAATTCAACTGAAACATAAGAGAAAGCATTTCTTGTTTACTGTGTGGGTGATGGAGTGCTGGCACAGGTTGCCCAGAGACTATGAAGTCTCCTCCTTGGAGATCTTCAGAAGCCACCTGGACATGGGCCTGGGCAGCCTGCTCTGGGTGTCCCTGCTGTGGGTGGACTAGGGGATCTCAAGAGGTGCTTAGCTGCTCTGTGATTCTAAGCCACAGCCTTTACAAGCTATGTCTTAACTGTCTGTTCATAATGGTCTGGATGGGCACTAATATCTGCTTGTTTGAATGTCTCAAGATTCGCTTGTAGTGAATAAATGAATGTTTGCTGGACAGAAAATTTAGTCTAGATACTAAGCAAATGACTCTTAAGAGACTAACTGGCACTTGCTTTCTTTACTGTAAAAGAAGACAATATTCTTTATTCTATATATAGAATATACATATAGGGAATAAATATATTCTAAATATATTCACTGTGTATAATTCAGTGCATTTTGACTGAATTATAGGCTTATAGCCTAACTTTTAATCTATTTTAGAACAATAAACCCTTAAAAAATGAAGGACTATAACTACCTATAAGATTCAAGAATTTCCAGAGAATTTTGATTTTTGATTTAAGCAGAGAAATGAGTCTGCACTGGGACCTTGTGTGCTAGAGAACTGGAGTATTTCCAGATGCTTGTGAGATTTGTGTTTGTACCATGATGTTCACATGTAACATCATCAATATATTTATGTCTTTGCAATATGAACAGTCATCATCTAAACTTTAACTGTTAATTTAATGTCAACCCATGCAAAAAGTGTATTTTCTTCCTTTTTGCCTGGCTCAAAAAACAATTGCTAATTAACTAAAAACTCATTATTGTGAAACAAATGAATAATTATTTGCATGTAAAAAATATGAAACATGAAACAAGTAAATATTTGCTACTTATTCATATGCTGTTAAAGAGTAATGCTACCAATTGCTGGTTTTAAGTTTGTATTACGCGAGTGTTAGTTATCTTGAAACTCACATTCCTTTACCAGTCTAGTCAGAGTAAAAGCCATATGAAAAATGTTAATGTCTGCAAGTGAAAACACTGGGAAGTGATTTATCTCAGCAGGGAGGGAGCTAATCTTTTTCCAGGTTTTGTCCGGAAATTGATGGGTTCATTTTATAGATAAGGCTCTGCCACAAAAGCCAGACTGAAATGAGGCGCTACAAAAGGCTTATGGGTGGGGGACAGCATTAGTCAGTTGCACAGGAGCAACTTTGTCATCAGTTATAAATATCTTACTTGATGAAGTTAAGGGATATTTGTAATTTTATATGGCATTTCAAAAGTACCTATTTATAGGTGTTCTGTCAGTCTAATATTAAAAAATGAGCAAATATAGAATCTCGAATGACTGTGAAATAAGACTTATCAGATCGATGTGTTTTGAGGTGTGTTTTGACAGAGGTGGGGACTAAGATAGAAAATGTGCCTCAGAATCACACAACCCAGAACACTTCACTACAGAATGTATCCCAGAAATACTACAAACTTTATGCTTTAACAGAGCAATTTCCTTCTTAGGTATTAATGCTCTTGGAAGCACTGGGCCAAATTCACCATTGGTTACTCAAATCTCTCCTTTTTATAAAGGAGCAGCAGTAGACTGGAGGAGAATCTAAATGGGCTTATTTTCCTTATACGGATTTTGCATTAACATTTCTTTGTGATGAAGTGAATTTTCTTTAGCATTCCCTCCCTAGGATGGATGTTGTCACTCCTAATGTCACATCTCTCAGGGCTTTGTGGTCTTTTCTTTCCCAATGAGACAGCTTGTTCTGATCTAAATCTTTCCTTTGTGAATAGTTATGTTATAATGTTATAGGAGTTTCTACTTTAGGACACTAATAAAGGGAAATAATCAGGAAATATGATGTTACTACTTTATTACAAACTTACTTTCTTCTCTGTATTTGTCCATTGACCTCACAGTAGGATTCTTGTCTGTGTAGAAGTTGTTCTTATTGCACAAGTTCTCATTTATTTCTGTGTGGGAGATAAGATAATTTGAGTACAATGCAACAGTAACACCTCTAAATAGAGAATGAATTAACTCTTTAATGATTTAAATATTTTTTAAAATATAAAATGATTTTGAATCCTTTGTGAACAAAATGTAAATATTAAATATACAATGCAACTTTTTCCTTAAAGTAGTGTTTTGGTTTATAAGGATACTGGTCATAGCTATGATTGCTTTATAGCAAATGTAGCAGCTGAATTTGATTCTTTGGCAGAGACATATTTGTTATGCACTGATTTCATGTGGTCTTAAAACCAATTTACTTTGAATATCAAGAGATTCCTTTTTTAATTGAAATATGCAGTCTAATTACTAACGTTGCTGTGAAGAATAAAGAATTGAAGTAGTGCTTTGACGTGCCCTTTGTTTGCATAAAAGAGATGTTCTTGTTTGCTAGCATAAAAATATTAATCTGTCTTTCAACAATGTGCGGTAAGATTTTCATGAAAGTACTTTTAATGATGAGTGACATTCGTTCTCTTTTTTTTTTTTTTTGAGCATCTCTATTAGTATAAGTATGCACTTTTAAAATCATTTGAGATATTTATGCATCAGTACTATTGAATTGTTTGTAGACATTAACTGAATGGCATGACTATAATATAGAAAAATCCACTTCATCTTCTGCTGCAGCAGTTTGCTACAAGTCCCCAGGCATTAGGACAGCAATGCCATTCTATGTCAGCTGTCATGAGGCAGTCTTCCAATTACTCAATTGCTATATTCCAGTTTCAGATTTTATAAAAAATGGTAGTTACTCTGTAAGATGTGATCATTGTGTCGACTTTCCTGTTAAATTCTAAACATGGCTTTTTCTCATCCTTTTCTAATTCTGAGACTTCATTTTTTTTTCTCATTTTCAATGAAGTCTAAGTCAAAATCACAAAGGAAGGAAAAACGGGATTTGGGATAAGACCAAGAAGAGAAAAGCTCTGATCAGTTTGAAATATTTCATTTAAATAATTTGCTATGGTTTTTTGACTGTGATTTTCTTTTTTTTACCATTTTTAACATATATTAATTTTCTAGAAGAAAAATGTCTTCAAAGTAGAAAACTGAAATTTAATTTAGAAAATATCAGAATAAGATATTTGATGGCTTCTTTTAATTTGTGCATTCCAGGTTCTGAAAAGCAATGAACAGTACATTTCCTCTGAATGACTTTAGACAATTTACAGCTCCAACAATGTGGTCTGAGGTTAGAAACCCTTGGTCACACACTTAGCACCACTTGCCTGAGTGGGATTACTTGGCCGAAGCACGCAGTTTTTGCCAGTTTGCAGACTGGTTGTCTGAAATACGCCAGTATTGAGAGAAATATCACCAGAACTAAAAATTTGCTGTTAAAAGAATGAGGATTTTAGCTGAATCTTTTGAAGATAACTAAGACAAAAAGTATTTTCAACCGTATTTTTCTCTTATCTACATCTGCTGCTACCAGGTAGAGTGTTTAAAAAAGGAATATTTATGAGGCAGTAATTACCATGAAACACCTTGGTTTTGCCTAGACTAATTGCAGAAGTGGGGGGCTGCAGTTTCTGAAGCTAAGAAGCTGTGTTCCTCTGGGCAAGCATCAGTGGGTGAGCCGTGGCTAAGGGTCACGTGCCCATTCCCCACCAGGAAATAGGATGGGAAAACTTGTGGGTTGAGGTAAAACCAACAAAATTGCATTCCAGTTACTGTTTTGGACAAAACAGACTTGACTTGGGGAAAACTAATTTAATTTACTGCCAGCCAAAATAGATTTGAGCAGTGAGAAACAAAGACAGGCACTAGAACAACATCGTTCCCTCCCTAGTCTCCCAGGCTCAGCTGTGCCCCTTCTCCCCTGAGCAGTGCAGGCGGGGACAGAGGCTGCTGTGAGCCACAACAGCTCCTCTCTGCCTCGCTTTCCACTTCATACATTTCCCTGCTGCAGTACGGCTCTGTCCATGTGCTGTGGTACCACAAATGAAGGAAATATTCATTTCACACACCTGACACGTGTGCTTATCTGCCTGCAACACTGAAGACTGTGCTTAAAAAGGGATTATAGCTCTGTCACGTGCCATAAAATATTGCATAGTCTAAGACTATTGCAAATGGAGTGACAAATCTTTGAACTTGAGATCATATAAAAGCGGATCCATTCTCTAATAACATTTATTTATTTAGCTTTTCTAAATGTATATGTGTAAACAATTTGGTGACTTTAAAAGAATAGCTTTTAATATTAATTGTTAAACATGCTTCAATTTGTCTTCAGAAAACCATTTGTATGTCATCATTATCCCTCACATGGTCCCATTCTCCAACTTTAAGATTTAAAGAGATTACTAAAACATTTATATCATGATATATATTACATATTTGTGTAGTGTACGTAATGTGGTTGGGAGCCCATGGAATACAGGATGAAACTGAATTATTGAAGATAGAAGATAAATCAAAAAGAATCGGTTCAACAAAACTCTGAAGTATGTAAAATTAAGAAAATTCAAAACTGCACTAGGGAAAGTTCAATAATGGTCATGAAATTTCAAGCAGAATGTTAAGAATAAATAAAATAAGGGTCAGAGGGCACTGATAAAAGAGAATAAATAAATTTGGACTACCTATTTAAAGAGACTAGGAATTATTTAAAATTATGCAGGGACTCTACTTGAAAAATGGAAGAGAAAACCTTCTTTTTTTTTTTTTTTTTTTTTTTCTTCCAAAGAGATGTCCAAAATTTCTGATTTGATATTTAAGGTTTATAAATATTGATCTAAAAATAGGCTGACTTTGCAGACCCTTAATTTTCAGAAAGCAAACACTAAGGAAGAGGAAAAAACTTAGGCTCTGGCTAGCCTACAAATAGATCGTACCTGGAGGTATTTCTGGCTACTGCATGTAGCCATGTATGTGTGAAGGCATTTGTGCTAAACATATGTGTACTTGTTCTTCTGAGTAAAGAAAGACTTATCCAATTAACTGGCTAAATTGATACTTAACTATACTTCAGGCCATCTCCATTTCCTTTATGTACAATTTAATGGTCTTGCAACATGATCCAAATTTAGTTATTGCTAGGATAAGCAGCACATATAAGTATATTTCTATTTCTCAGTGAGTACATCAACCTCTTTCGAAGTGCTTCATTCTCAGGAATTGCTCTTTTCACTTTTAGATTCCAGAAATTTGGCGACCAGTGTGTGCATGCATGGAGGATCGCTGGGTATGGCTTATGTCGTCTGTCAGGTTGCCAAGCTGCTAGAAATGGTTCTCAAATACAAAGACAACCAGTTTCAAACCAGCTCCTTTCATATAATACAAACATGTTGCTGTTAATTGGTACTCTCTTGTTTTATCTTCTTGCCTCTATGACTATTTTAAGGTGCATCTTGATAAGGAGGTTTTTTTAGTTGCAAATAAGGTTGTCATTGTTTATGGCAGTATAAATAAGTCCAGGTATGTTAGAAATTATCTGTCAACATAAATTTTTACTTTGAGAAAAGCCTGTGAAAACTTGTAATTTAAAAAATATCAATGACAATAAAAAGACAGATATACATCTAAATGAAATGAAAAGTTGCTTTTTAGTCCTGAAATGGGGCCATATCAAAATCACTTTTTCTGCTCATTCCTTACTGTCTTTCTGAAAGGAGATAAATGTTAAGGATTAGTATCTGGAAAACATTCTGAACAAAGCCTCTAAAATTTTCTTTTTCTCTGTAGTTCAAAAAGGCAAAAGAGTATCTCAGTTCAATCTGAGGTTATATACCTTACAAAAATTGTATGATGACTGCAATAAACTGTGGTATTATAAATAGATGTACAACTTAGCATAATGCAGGCTGTATTTTTCAAGGAGCACGTCTAATTCCCAAAAGCAAAAATAAACCTAAAATAGCATTAAACCAATAAGACAGTTTAATTGCTTAGAGACAGTTTGCGTGACCAGATTATAGTATGTCACTTCTTTTTAGATCAGGCTCTTCTAAGTAAACAGACATCCTTCAGCATCTGAGTATTTCCCTGTGGCAGTCTGCTAAGGAAAACATGAGAGGAGATCTATCCAACATCCCTCTTTCTGCTAGCTCTTGCCAGTGATTTATTTGAAGTCCCAAGAATTGCTTATCTGCTGAGATAGAGGAGCAGAGCCCTAGTGCCTAGTTTGCTCTGTGCAGCAGGCCTATTGTTCTGTCACCATTCCTGAGTGATTGCTGACTTTGACCTTGGCTGGTGTCCTGATCTGAGAGATTTTGCAAATACTGGTTTATTTCAGCAATATTCAAGTAACTTTTTTCAAGTTGCTTTTTCTTGATACATTCAAAGTAAAAATGGGGAAGACTGTGGTTCCAACTAGAGCTTGCTCTGGAGGGGGCACTATATTTCCACGTTAGTTTTTCATTCTCCAAGGCCTCCAGTTTCTATGTCTCTAAAGGCACAGAAGGCTGTACCTGCAAAAACAGGGAGTCCACTGCTGCTCTTCCTTATTTTTCTTCATAAAAAATCTGGAGACAGTAGTCAAGCTCTCTCAGATACTCTGTTCCTTGACACAGAAGCCAGATCTGTGCTGACTTGCACTGGTTTCTTTTGTAATATTAGTGGAGCACTGACAATGATAAAATTGAGTTCAGTTTCTCGTTTAACATATGGTAAACCAGGCTGTGCCATTCAATCAGACCTCTACAGAGGAGAAGTAGGGAAGTATTATCTCACAAAGATGTTATGAGAATAAATTCCACCAGTGATTGGCAGCTGCTAGATTATGCAGGCTGCCCAGCGCCATTGGGGTCTCCTCCTGGGAGACCTTCAGAAGCCACCTGGACATGGTCCTGGGCACCCTGCTCTGGGTGTCCCTGCTGGAGCAGGGCTTGGGCCAGATGGACCCAGAGGGCCCTTCCAGATTTTGGATTCTGTGATTGTGTTTGAGTGCAGAGCTGAAGTGAGATGAATACAGTACACAAAATAGGACAGAGAGTATAGATGTTCAAAATCCAAAATAAGTGAAAATAGATATTCAAACACTTCACTATTAAGGAAAACAGCAACTTACTAGTTGGTTGATACATAATTGTAGATTTTTTTTTTTTTTAAGGTTCTGTTTACGAGTTTTCTGAGATTTTTACTCCCTGTCAAAATTTATAAAAGGACAATATCAAAAACTAGCAGTCAATGAGACAGAAAAGGTATGTTCTGTATGTCTCAATTGAAATGTAATGGCAGTGAGAGTGGAGGAAGACTGAGAATGCATCAACTTTCTACTTTAATGGACAGCAGAATGGAGAAAATAGCAGAAGGAGAAAACTAAGTATCCTGGAGGGCCAAAGTCGTAGAAACACTGACAATCTTCAGGCTTAAAACTCAGTGTGGGAGTCCTGGGTTGATTTAAGGATTGTGTTCAGTGGGATGTTTCAGATCCATTTTTTACATCCACTGCTGCAAGTAAGACAGTCAGATATAGTTCTGTATTTTCCCTCACAGCACTCTGTATCTGTATGTTCTCTGAGCTTCTTGCTTGCACTTGTGTTTAACCCAGCTGAGTAAGCTAGATTCATATAGCAAATTAAGGCACAGTGATACAACACTGGTGGCGGTCAGCTTGCTTCCTCTGGAAATCCCTAGCTTTGAGCTAGATACCTTGGCTCCTGAAGAGATGCGAGGGGAGATGCAAGGTCTTCAGATTGGGGTTCAGATTTGCAGTTATTTCCATTACTGACAAAGAAATGGGTATCTAAACCTAGGCTTAGAGTTACATCTTGCCATAGGGTGTTTGGCGCTATGAGGTCTGTTGTGGAATGAGGTGCTGTGCACAGGGCAGGCTTCTGTAACACAAAACCCAGATAGGAGGAGGAGCCTGGGGCTGGCTGTCTAGAAAGCTGGGATGCGTGGACTTAAACCCCTGTTCTAAATCAGGCAGTGAACCAGCCTTTCAGCATTGTAAGGGAGCTCTGCTAGCCAGAGGAGTGGAGGAGAGCAACAGCTTGCTGCCTGGGCTGTCAGGAGGGGCAGTCAGGTTTCTTCAGGCAAGATGGACAAAACAGTGGCGAGTTGTGCACTGCACCAAGGCTAAGACATTAATCAGCTTAGCGCTGTCAGAGCTGGAAGGGTTGTACACATGCTCAGCAGCAGAACAGCACTGTTAGAAATTTAGGAGCCTAAATCAGGAGCCTGCAGCCTGGGCACCTGCAGGAGCAGGCAACAGATCTGAGCAAGTGTAAATTTTGATCAGAGACTTTACAGTGTTTGTTAGGAGGCAAACCTGCATAAAATGTCTAAGCCTAGTCTTTTTCCCTTCTTAGCCTCAATTTATGTTCTTATGCTCCCTAACATATCCTCTGAACTTCACCAAGGAAGTAACACCACACCTCAGAAAAGGACTTTATGATGTCCTCCAGAGGAACAAGAAAATCTGTCCCTCACAGTCACTTGTGCTGTTGGAGCTTCATGAGGTTTCTTTATCTGATGCTTCACAACATCTCTATGAAATATGAAGGTTGGCAAGGGTCTTTGCATCCAATTTCAGATGCACAAACTGAGGCATATAGAGTTAATATTCAAGGTAAACTGATAACAGTTTGGTCAGGGAGCTCATGCTTAATCCTTTGCTTTGACCATGCTCTATGGAAGATGCAGGTAATTATAATAATAAATAGCTTAATGAGAAATACAATGAAATCAAAAGAGTAGGAAGGAAGAATGTTACAATCCTGCATTGTCTTAAAAAGTGAAATTTTTGGTAAAACTTTAAGGTTCACATAGGAGTTTTCTAACCAGTAGGGGGAAAGGTCAATCTCTAATAAGCCGACAGCACTAATTAGACCTGCAGTTAGTTGTGACGTTACTGTATTTTACAATTTCTTGTGTGTTAAGATTGCTTTTATTAATTTGATGAAAGAGCTGAGAGGGTCATGAAAGCAAGTGTTCAACAGATAAAAGATACTTTTTGAATGTTGAAGGATAAGAAAACCAGGGACAGGGAGAAATGTTCTAATCACTATTCTTCCAGCTTGAAGATTTTGACATACTCTATAAGCATTCATATATCAGTGCAATGAATTATGTAGATGTAAAATAAGCATAGCAAAATGCAGTCTATGGTGGCTCTTTCTTCAGACGCTTAAACTTAGAAAATATGAAAATAAGGCTGACCCATTTCTTTCAGTTAGTATATCTTATAGAACAAAGGCAAATGTAGATGGCTAAATACACACAAAGCAGAGGACGTTTGTACATTTAGCTGTGAGACAAACCATTCACTCCAGAATGAAATTCTAGCCCACTGGAAGATGATGGGAGAGTTTGAACTTCTCTCAGGCCAGAAGTTTCCCAGAGGAGGCTATTTTCTGAACACAAACAGCCGTTCAGATTTGGTTTATATTTAGTGAGACTTTGTGGTCAAAATCCAGATCAGCTCAAACCAGAGTTTTCAGACCTCAAATTGCAGTCCATCTAACCAGTCAGAACTCTTAAAAGTAGGGCTCTGTTTTCTTTGTTTTGTTTGCCTCCCCAGAGGCACACTTTTTCTTTTTTTCTCTTTCTGCATCCCCAGCTGTTGGTTATCAAATCTCTGTTGGAGAATTTCATGAATAAAAGTCTGTGGGGATTAACTTGATAAGAAGTTCATGTACATCAAGCACCAAAATGCTGTTGTAATGCAATAGCTTGAAATCTTATCAGTAGTAATGTATTAATAATGGCACATTTTTTGAAGGCTTTACCGGAAAGGATGTAAACAGGCTGGGCACGCTGGAGGGAATTTAACCTGGGCCTCTGCCTCCAATGTGATAATTTCCTTTTTAGCTTGATAGCAGTTTCCTAGTTCCATACCTTACTGAGCAGTCCAATTTAAAATAAAAATAAAAATAAAGGTATAAGAGATTAAGGGACTTGGAAATATAAAATGAATTATCATCTTTTTCTTGGGCATAAGGTCAATGATAATAGTTTAACTGGTGTAGCAACTGCCCTTTTTAAAGGAGTGACTCATACTGGAATTATAAAAATACTACAGTGCTAAGTGTTGTTCCATATGGCTCGGACTTAAACAAAGGATGTCATTCAAGGGCCATAGGATTGCCCGTCAGGGAGGGCCTCACTGCACACAGTTCTGACCCTGCTCTGACTCAGGATAATCCTGTAAAAAGGCTGCTTACGTTTCTCAAATTTCTTCTTTCTTGCACATCAGTTTCCTGCATATGATTCTGATCTTGGGAAACACTGAAGACTCACAAGAATGAAGCTGAAAGTGTTGGGTTATATTTAGGTACTTGTAGCATTTAATCAGTTTAGTTACTAAAGTGAAGTCCACAGACAAGGAGGAGTAATACATCAAAGTCAGAAAGAGTAAGGATTAAAAAAAATACATAAAAAATGGTTTGGATGTCATAATATTCTGGGTTAATCCAAAGAAATTTGGAGTTGGAAGTGATCTCTTGACTTTGAAATTTTTCTCTTGGGCTCTGGCTCAGCCCAGGAATTGTAGGCCAAGTATTTGCTTTAGGTGCTTGACCTAGACCTTTTGCTGTACAGAATGGCTTTGCATGCAAACTGCAGGCACGGGACCTTCAGCTGGCCATCCCTGTGCTGCTCTCTTCCTTGAGGACAGCCTTTGAAATCAAAAGAAAAACTGCCACTGATGTCTGTGGTCATTAGAGAAGATCCTTTGTATGTATTGATCCCTGTGCTTACAAAGGACAAAGAAATAGATCCAGATGTGAGCTTTTCCCTTTCCTCCTCTTTTTAATGAAAGGCAAGAGCTGAAATTAATGACTGCCTCCTACTGATGTGGCTGTAAACTATGATCATGCCTATGAGTATGGTGTCCTCCTGTGAGAAATACAGAGCGTTAATGTATTTATTTATTATTTATTTCCCATGTATGAATGTACAGTCTAATGCCTTTCAATTAGTAAATGAGCCCATACTGCTACATTGCGCCATTAGTATTTTAATTTTCCATG
>VXAV01003659.1:74755-85549 GCA_013399715.1 Alectura lathami | reverse complement strand
TAGCGAGGGATAATGAAGATGGATTTGGCCATCGAGAAAGCAAAATAACGACTCCCAAAAAGATGCTTGTTTTCAAAAATGGGGATGTAAGACTCAGACGCACCATAGTTCTGGGAAAGAAAAATACACAAACCTTCGAGGCCTTTCTGGATTATATGAGTGAGTTAATGCAATATCCAGTTGTGAAACTATATACAACTGATGGCAGAAAGGTGAGAGTAAAGATGAGCACTAATGATTTTTCTGTTTGCTTCTTGATTAATTTAAATTAAAAAGAGTGATTTTGTAACATATGTTTGGGACACCAGACTGGTGTAATATCTGATGTGTTGAATTTCAGCTGTTGCCTTTCTATGCTTGTTCCCCTTTGGGAAGGCTACTAGCTGGGAGGAAATAAATACACATGAATCTAGGAATCAGGGAAGAAACTGGAGACATTTTATTTCAAATCATCAAGAAAAGTTACTTTTCTCTTTCTTACTTTCATTCACACTCTCGCCTATATATTTTTGCCTGTTTACAAACAAACTTCACTTAGTCTTAATGCCAATTTTTTGGTGATTTTTACTGTTTTAGGAATACTATAGGTAGTATCTAATAGCTATAGCTATTTTATTATTACACAGATGAAGGGTGTATTTCCATTAATGACTTGGAATTAGGAGACCTTATGGCACCTTACAGTTTCTGAACTGCACACCACATTGTGTATCTCCAGCAGCAATAATAACCCAGATGTAAATTTCACACACTGTACTATATAATTTTATCTCAGTGTTTTACCTGCATGTAGTACATTTTACCAGCCTTATTTTGCAGTATATCTTGGAACATAAATTCAAAACTGCTAGACAAAACCCTGAACAATTTGATCCAAAGCTAGACCTAGTTTGAGAAGAGGGTTATACTAGACGATCCCCACATGTCTTTTCCAACACAGACTGCTCTGTGATTCCGTCCTGTTCCTCCATGGCAGTACATGTGAAATTTTTGTGATGTATTCTGAATTTTCCCTTTCTTCTTCCAAATTCATGTTCATATGTACACCTTTCTTCAAACACACATTCAAGGCTATGAATGGTCACTATTCCATGATAAAATAACATATGCAAACAGTTACATAATAAGAGAATTTTGATCTATATCCAAATGTTTCTTCTTGATGCCTTTCTCTAATATATTTATGTAACAAGACATACCCTTACAGAGATAGGAATTGCCTTAAAGAAATTGAAAAAATAATTCTGTTCTGTGATAAATATTTAATAGCAAGCTACAAACTAATGTAGAGACTAAGAAGTGAAGATATTAAAGCATGAAAGGGATAAATCACTTACGTTATTTTGTGTAGTTACTAAGGCGGAGAATTTAATGCTATTTTTTTTTCTTTGCAGGTTCCTAATCTTCAGGCCCTGATATTGTGCTCTGGAGCTGTAGTCGCAGCAGGGAGAGAGCCTTTTAAACCAAGCAATTATGATTCTCTTGGGTATTCACGGCCTGCTAAACTCCTTGGAATTGCAAATCGTGTGTACCCAAAAGCAAATGCCATGTCAGAAAGGGAAAATGGTAAGTTCTTTGAATTAATTTGTATTTTACTAATAGGTTTATCTCTCTCAGTATAAGACATAAACCAAGACAATCTTACTGGGATAAAGGATATTCAAAAAGGCCAGCTGAAACTGTTCATTTTTGCTCCTACTCATCTGCATGCATAAGAAAAAGTGTTAATTTTCCTTTTAAAATGTAAGTTTCTGTCAACCTCTCAGCTAGTATGCATTTTTTTTTTCTCAAGTTGACTGATTTAGAACATGGATCCAAATCTATCTATCTATATATTATTTTAATGAACTTAATTATGATTTTTTTTTTGATATCATAATTAATAACAGCAAAAAGAAACCCTGTAGGTTACTTCAGAGTTCTTAACTGGCTGAATTTACTGAGCGAAACTTCTGTGCGGTTTCAGCATTTAGAAAATGGGGGTTTGGCTTGTCATTATCATGACTTTACTTTTTCCCATTTCCCATGCTCCACATAAACATGAAATGAATTATAGCATTCATGCATTCACAAACTCAAAATGTTTTTGTAAATCTGCTTTTGCCTACAGAGATTTTAATCCTTTCCTATAACCTCATGCCTGTGATACATTCTTTTTGTGAAGTTTGGGAAAGGATACACAAATACATACTGTCCTTTTGTGCCACTGATAAGGTTCAGTGAATGTGAGGTGGCCAGATCAAGAATATGGGGAGGTGCTGGGGAGAAGCCAGGCCAGCTGGAAAGCCTCAGGCTAAAGGGAACAGAATGCTGCAGCAACAGATCTGCAGAGGTCGTGTGTGAAGCCTTGGCCTTAGAGCATCCCATAGGGCAGAGGTACTGTCTGGGGAGAAACTTGTATAATCCAGAGGTACCTTGTAATCCTGATATAGCTGTGTGCCTTACTGGAGAGTCCAGAGTACACTGTAATTGCTTCTGTACTGAGATATTCCATGACCATCTTCACTGTGCCATGGAGTACACTGCTATGTGAGATGCTAAGCTTCCATTTAGTTGAAGGGTTTTCTTCCACATTCCTCACAGTTTGTCCCTACCAAACTATTTGTTTCAGTTTTTCTCAGCCTTTGTGTTCTTTGACTTCCAGAGCTTGAGAGCAGTTTGCAGGGTATAAGTAATGAGTCTAAAGAAAATGAATAGGAACATTTTGAGAATTAAAATTCTGTAGAAGCCAAAATTCGTATCCAAATTCTTCTGTGAGTCAGAGATCCAAGCTTGCAATAGTACAAAATAAGAGTATCTGAGAATCTGGTAAACTCCTTCATCTAATCCCTAGTTAACAGTAATAAGAATAAGAGATAAAAAAAAACAGTATGAGAGTCTTTGACCTGAGAAAATCAAATGTATCCTGTGTAGGAGATATTAGTGATAATCTCTGAATTATAAAATTTTAGTCACTTTTTGTTCCAGTTGCATTCTGAGAATAGAGGAGGCAAGAGTTTTACTTTGGCAAACATAAGATCTGGTCTGTGTTAGAAGAATTAGTCCAAACTTTTATTTCTTCTTCATGGGAAAACATATGTATGGGAAACTCATGAGGCATTCCCCCTGAAATTATGGACAGTTGTCTATATCAGTAATATGTCAGTCATGAAAATCTTAATATAAAACATTTTGTTACTCACAAGAGCAAAAAATTCTTAAATTCAAGAAATGTACGTAACAAGATTACATGTGTTAAAATACCTTCCTACAAGCAAAACCTTAAGTGAAGGCTTCTACATATTTAGGTACAGATTTAGGAACAGTCGTAGATGTCTGCGTGCACCATGTCACTGCTTGGAAGACAGCAAAGCTTTATTTTATATCATGTTCTTTTATATCTCACCTCTTCAGTGACTACTAGAAGAGAGAGATATATTTTTTTAAAATCCAAATTATTACAGATTAGTCAAAACATATTTTAGGAATGTTTAATGTGCATGCAAACTCATATTGGGCCATACTCAAAACTGACTGAAGTCTAGAAGTAGTCTCATTGGATTCACTGGGTTTTAAACCATCATCTAGTGTACTGTAGCATAACATGCATCTCAGAATGCCATGACTGAAATTTAGAGTTTATAAGCAGTTCAAGTGTTTCAATGTTTACTTCTCTAAAGAAGGTCAGTCTAGGGGACTGAATTTGTAGCCTTTAGTCACGTATGTCAATGTCACTGCTCACAGTAATGACTCATATGCTGCAGATTGTTGGATTAAGACCTGAGAGATCTATTTACACCTTGAACGTTTTAGCACTAACTCTAAGGATTAATAGGAGGCAGTGAGGTAGTGAGAAGGCATGGAAAACATGTAAAGTTAGTAGCTTAAAGCCCCAACAAGTGCAGGCCTGTGAACATCTTGAAAAGTTCAAGGTGACCTCAGCTCCCAAATGGGTATACAACGATAGCATTTAGTACTTTTTAAAGCTTTGGAGCTTCAGGTAGGACTATAGTTCTCGCACTAGAAAGGGTCTTTCGCAAAATAAAAAGACGTGGAAAAGTAGTGAAATCCTCGATATTTTAGGAAAAATTGGTTATATTTCTCACTCTAACAACTTCTTCAATCTAGTAGCAAAGTTTATATGTTTTTCTCTTTACTTTCTAATACTCTAGGAAATAAATAAACTTCAATTGATTCTTTTCTGCTAATATTTGTCATTTCTTCTTTTTTTCCCTTTGCCTCCTGTCTACTGTTTCACCGCCTGGATCCTTATCCATGATGTCTGTCTGCTCTGCTTTCCATCTACTAAATGAATTTGTGTTCTTTCAATGTAATTATTGGTAGCAAGAGCTGAAGCAGCCTCTAGCTCAAGATCTCAGATATTCTCGATTTCTTCTGGTAAAGGGTCCAGCAATGATAACAACTCAAATGATAACAACTCAGATTCTTCCTATCTTCCTGACAATCATGATGGTGTTGCAGGAAATCAGTCAGTTAGTGGAGAAGACTTATCTGTAGCACAGTTTGAAGATGACGTTGAGAAATCTGTTCACCTTAATCAAGATGGCAGTATGACAGTGGAAATGAAAGTTCGATTCAAAATTAAAGAGGAAGAAACCATTAAATGGACAACAACTGTAAGCCGTGCTGGCCTTTCTGACGAGAAAAATGCCACCATCTGCAATTCTGCAATGGGTGCCAAAGACTGCTTGTCCAATGTAAATATATCCGAATGTGTAAAAGAAAAGGATACTCCATGCTTGGACAGGTACAGTAAAGAAGAAGGAGAGTCATTAAAACAATTCCACACAGAAGTTTCAGAAAAAGAATCAGAGTCTGATTCAAAAACTGATGGTTGTAATACCTGTCAGAAGAACAATTCTACAGATCTTGATGTAAGCAATGTACCTGAGGATAATATCAGACCTCGCTTTTACAGGCCTCCCACCCCTGGGCCTAGACGTGTTAGACAAAAGAAAGCGGTAGTTGAAAGTGTCACCTTAGTTTCTGAGAAAGAGGTTCAGGAGAAAATGGTAGGACAGTTTTCATACAGTGAGGAAATACAGAGCGGAGAAAATAAATCTGAGTATTGCATGGTAGCACATTCAAGCAGAAAAAAATCAAGTGTCAGTAATCCAAAGTTTAGTGAGATGAGTGACAATGACTTAAAGCTTTCTTCAGAGAATATAAAAAAAGAAATGGTTTTTAAAGTAAGCCACAAAAGACATGATTTAATAGAAACCACAAATAAGAAGACACTAGATGTGCCTGATGGGGCTGAATTGGTACAGAATATATTAGAGAAATCAGTTATGGAACAAGGTACATATAATAGTTTAGCATCAATCTGTAAAGCTAATGTCAGTAGTTTCATGCCATCATCAAAAATTTACCAAGCAGCTAGGCCAGTTTCAGCAGACCATATTCATGAATTATGTGATATTAAACAAATAAAAAGATCACTCAGCTCTTACACTAGATATTCAGAATTATCTCAGTCAAAAAATGAAGAAAGAAAATGCAAAACTTCTGATTTATTAATTTTTTCTCAAAATTCAGTGCATTCATGTCCTGAACATAACCAGATGGAGAAGGTAGTAGCTCCATGCAGTACAACACCTAGTGAGGAAATAAATCCAACAACTGGATCCTTTCCTACTGTTAATGGAAGTGAGAATCAAACCAGTGTCAGGACTGAATCTGTGATGGCATCACATCTGATTGATGAAAGCCAATCTGCATCTTCTCTCACAAAAAAGAAGAAGAAAAAGAGGGAATCATTGTCTAATTTTCTAGAGCAAGGTATATATGAAAATCAAAAAGATGAAATTTCAGGGATAATTGAAAGTGAAGGAATACTTATCTCAAGCAAAACTACACAGGTTTCTACAACCCAGGTTACAGATAATTATTCTGAAATGCTTCAGAAAAAAGGAAAGGAATTACTTGTAAAAAACAATGATGGGTCTGCCAATTCAGACAAAAACATATGTCCTGAAGATGAATTCTATCACCAGGATTCAGTGGAACAAAATGGAACATCATCTAATAAAAAAACAAGAACTAAAAGACAGTTGGCTGAGGTAAAATTGAAGTCAGGCAAAAAAAATACTTCCTTTTTGTCTGCAAAGAGTGACGATGGCCTAATGACAATTGATTCAAGAAATGAATCTGAAAATTGTCAGGATGAACTGAGTGCTACAAAAGAAGGCAAGCATCTCACAACCAATTCTTTCGAAAGGACACCTAACTCAGCAATGGTTTCAAGGCCATTGTCAGAAGTGCCAAAGGATTGTAATGCAGAAAAAGAGGAGGAGAATGTTTTGGAAAATTTGTCATTTAAGAAAGAGAAAAAGCAAAAGAAGATGAAGAAAAATCTAAGTAAATGTGCAAATAAATTAAGTATGTCAGACAGTGCCATTACACTAGAAGCCCTGAAGCAGGAGGATTATAAAGAGGAAGCTGTTGGGCATTCAGTTGAAAATTATGTCCAAACCTGGCTGAAAAATCTGTCACCAAATGCTGTCTTACCCCCTATAAACAAAAAGGGGAATGTACAGCATAGTGATGTCTGTCATTCTAAAGAAAACATTGATGCTTTTATAGATAAAGAAGATAGACTTATTACCAATAATGTGCATGTGACTGGAAAAAAAAACCTGTTTGAGCATAATCTAACTAAAAAAACATTAAAGCCTCTTTCTGATTTGGGAACTTTAGAAGAATCAGCCAAACAATCATGTGGAGAACAAACGGACTCTTTGATTCATGATAATACAACAGCAGTGGAAGAAGCCATGTATTCACTGGAGTCAGAATTTCATCATGCTAGTGAACTACACTTGTTCCATGAAACACATGGGTATGATAAAAAGGTGTCAGAGGCTGATATTCAAGACACCAACCTATGTCAGAGCAAAAAATCTGAAGTTGCTGTTCAAGTTGATTGCACAATTGTCAATGAGAAAATGGGAAATGATGTTCAGAAAAATTGCATGTCTAGCATGTTGCTTCGTGAATTACAGTCAGCTTTGCTTGGTCTCCAGAAAGAGCACTGTGGATGTATAGAAAAAACATGCAATCTTTCAGATCTTTCTCCTTCAGTTTTTGGTTCTTCCTCCAATCTCCTCATAGCATGGCTACTGATACTGAATTTGAGAGAGAATTTGATTGGCACTATCAAAGATGATATTCAAAGAGCTACCTGTAGCTGTTCTGAATTATTTACGCAGTTACAATTTCTGAAACAAGCAACAGTCATACAAAAAGTTGATGAACTGAAGGCTGCTTTCTCACATTTTCAACAATCAACAGAAAATAACTTATTACATACCGGGAGGGAACTCAAAAAGCAGGATTCTACACATTGCCATGAGAATATGCCCATATCTGAAATTCAGAATGGTATATATTTTCTTGAAGATGAAAAATCACATGAGCCTTGTATTGCAAAGGACAGTTTGAGTACCGAAGAAGCTCTAAAATTGTCTGGTGAGTTAGAAAGCTGTTCTGATATACAGAAAAAGCTTTACAGGGAAACAGAGCCTTCAGAATTGAGTGCTCCCAAAACAGAACTAGATGGTCAATATGCCGATACTAATTCAACTAAGTGTAGCTTTGTATCAGCTATAGAGCCACTTGAACCAAATGAAGAAATGGCTTCTTACCCATATGAAAAAACTCAAGATAAAAACACTGATGCATCATTCATTAATGAAGAGTCAGATACTTCAGTTGAGCCTAATTCAACAGTTCACAGTGAAACTTCTAATGATAGAAATTTTATTTTAGATCAGGATACTTCTGAGATAGAAGGTGAAAAAGATATTACACATTTTACTAGTGATAAAGGGGAAGATGAGAAAATTGATCCAAAGTCAGATGACAAAAAAGCAAATAACCAAACTGCTGACACCACTGCAGAATATAATTATGAGGATTATTCTGTACAGGAAGGGAAGGAAAATGCAGACACTTGTGAGGAAACCTCAGAGAGGTTATCTACAGTTTCTCCATTATCTTTTTGTTATGAATCTAAGCAAATTACAGAATATTATGTAAGTGAAGGAGAACAGAAATTGCAAGTAGAAAAACTGGAGAACAGAACATGTTCAGACACTACACAAATAAAAAAATGTTTAAAAAGTCCTGCTACTTCAGATTGGTCAGATTACAGACCGGATACTGAAGAAAGTGATTATAACTTTAGAGCATCCAGTGATTTGACCAATGAAAGTGGAGAGGAAGCAGTACTTGAAAAACATTATAATACTGGCTATGTAAAAAGAACTATTGAACGACTTTATGGTCATACAGAAGATTCGTTTAAGTCTGACTTTCAGAAGGGATTTCCTTATATGTCCAAAGTATTACAGAAAGATACTGAAGAACTCCACTCTGCAGTGGTGTCAAAAAACATTCATTTTTTCCAAGATCCTAGGCCTTGTTCTGCAGATAATTTTTCACATTCTTCACTGCCATCACAAGAATTTCCAGAAATCATTAACAAAGATGACACTGTATGGAGAAGAGAAAATATTTCTTCACCAACACAGCAACCGACTCTTAATGGAGAAGAGACAAATTGTACATATGACTATTCAGAGGAATCTCCAAAGCAACACTGTCAACCTAGTGTACATGCTAATGAAGATGAAGGAATATTGATCGATAAAGGCAAGTGGCTTCTCAAAGAAAACCATTTGATAAGAAGATCACCACCTGAGCGGACTGGGATGTATGGCAATCTGGATACAACATCAACAGACACTGTCCTTGATACTAACAGTGATGATGCTCCATACTCACATTTTGGCAATATGAATCAGTACCCAGTCCTCAATGAAATCTCTTCTTCAGAGCTTGAAGATATGGTTAAACCCTCTACACATTTTTGCAACTACTTCAGTATACCTCACAGTAGTGATTCAGACCCTTTACAAGATGACTTAAGTACAAAAAGCAAACCTTGCCTCAATGGTAAAATCACCTCCCTTCCTGTAGGAAACAAAGAAAAGATCAAACCTTCAGTCATGGTTGGTTCTACTTCCACACATCTTTCCACGGAGGCTGATACGAATTTTCCAGCCTTTACATCTGTAGAATTTAGAATGCCTGATAACAAGGTGCATCCACTGGAACAGCCTTTGAATGATGAACCCGTTCAATCTCAGCCAACTGACGTTAGTAATGCTAACAGAAATGCTCTTCAGGAAGAAGATTCTCTGGATAAGCTCCATGCTATATGTGGCCAACACTGTCCAATACTGATGGTAATGGTAACCCCAGTTAATGAGGAGCAGAGAGGATATGCTTACCAAAAAGCATCTGATATTGAGAACCAGCTGGGTCTATGTTTGTTGACCAAAAAGAATGAACATTTGCAATGCTCAGGCAAAGATTTAGTAACAGATGAAAATAATCCCGTGACCCTGAAGAACAACTCCATCAATAAGATTGCCAACAATATTTTTAATAAGTTTTATGCAAATAACACCCTAGATTTTGTTAGTAACATTGGGCTACTTTCAACTCTGAAAAACAAGATCAATTTAGGGAGGTTACATGGTATACAGGATATGAGTATAAAGCCTATAGAAATCAGCAACTGCCAAAACAACATATCCAAGCACATACCCAGTGAACACATAGTTGGCACAAACAGTGAGCCATCTAATATAAAGCCAAAAATATGCCAGATATTAAGAAAAAACCCAGTTCATATCGTTGGAGAAAAAATGTCTCCTTTGCTGGCAGATCCAGCAGAAACTTGTCATTCTGAAATATTTCTCAAATGTGACATTTCTTTACATAACCTTGAACATAATGCCTCTGAAAATACAAGGAATGAAAATGCCTTTCCTATAGAAGAAGAAGAGGAGGAAGAAGGAGAGAAAGAAGAAGAAGTTTGTTTTTGTGCAATGGGTAATGGAAGCAGCAAAGATGAGAAAGACATGTAATAGTCATCCTGGAAGTTCTATAACATCAGATTATTGACAACATCTTCAGTAAAAACATTCAAAAAATTAACTACTGAATGTCAAATCCAATAAAACTCCCAATGTGAATACAGACAGATAAATATAAATCACAATTTTATATCATTGCTGAAATAAAGATAATTACTTAGATTTTTGTGGGAAACAGTATAGGAAAAAAAACTGTTCTAAGACTGTGATTTCTTAGTTAAAAAAACTATTTTCCCCGAAATCTGTATTAGTAATATACCAACCGTCTTTTCTGTAGAGAAACAGTTACTGTCAGAACACAGAATTAAAATTTTAAATACCCTCTTGAATTCTAAGATAAGATGCCTATATTTCATGACATTTGAGAAAATGCTTGATAACGATCATTCAGTATAAATGCTTTGTCCAAAATTTTGTTTTAAGACCAACTGTAATGTTTAATTTTAAATGAAGAGTAGGAGATAATATTCAAATGCTGTAATACAGTGAAAAGTAGAAAAAAACTAACCATGTTAGTTTTATATAGATTAACATTAACATAGCTACTTCAGTTTCTAAAGGCAGCTTCAGAATTATTATGTAAATAAAGAGGTCTTTCAGTCTATATATGGGAAGATTCAGACTCTGAGTGAAATTTGCCTCTTTATCCAGAGGATAAAATGAGCCTATTTATTACCTATTCATTATTTAAGATTTAAGAAACTGTACAAGAGAGACTGTGCATCAATGGACTTCTCGATTGCTATTGCCATATTCCCTTCAGAGGCAGCACTATTTACTCTTTAAACTGTTCTACATACACTAGAAGTATTAATTGTGTGTTCTTTTTTTAACCTCTGTACTGTAA
>VXAV01003659.1:28699-53572 GCA_013399715.1 Alectura lathami | reverse complement strand
CTTTTTGGAAGTGATAGAACAGAATCTCGTAGGACAAGACTACATGGAGACCAGGGAAATACTCTTTAGCATAGCCTATAAACGCACCTCAGAAAAGCTGCACCAGAAAACTCAAATGTATAATATGGGAGATCAGTAATATTATTAACACTGGAAGTGGGTGTTACTATATTTTAGCAAAGTGGGTGCTTTTTTTTTTTAGGAGTTTTGATCCTTTAGTTCAAAGTGTTTGGTGATTCAGATATTGACTAACTCAAATCTCCTATCTGCAGCTTTAGGATCAGAGAGTATCTTCAATACCTGAAAGCTGTTGCACAGCAGGGAGGTGTCCTTTCTTCAAAGAGTTCCATTTAGGATCACAAACTGTGAATTACTCTGTGGTGGACCATACTACCTGCCAGTAGGAATTTGTAATCTGTTCTAATGCAGGAAAAACTTCTGTACTGTTTTTTGATGCCATGTCTTCAACTGTTCTTTTATATCTGATTTGATTTCACAAAACACCATAGAGTTCATAATCTCCTATCATGCAGAATTCAAGTTCACATTGCAGACTTTCACCTAGATGCACTCTGCTTTCTATAAATTCTTGTTTCATTATGTTTGCATTTTCAGACATAAACGTGTGACACTTTTATTGCATTCTGTACTGTTCTAGTACAGTTTCACATGCTAGATGTACATCAGTGTGTGTTTAACTGTAACCAAATCTGATGAACAGCTAGTTAATATCATAAATATAATTAAATATATTAGAAAGGAAGATCAAAACCAAACTAGTATAAACTATCAGTTAAACAATCTAGATTGGAAGTCAGAAAAATAAACGGTGGTCTGCAACTTAGTAATACTTAGAAATTAAACTAGTAATCAAAAACAGCTTGATTTTTCTAAACAATATTATAAAGTTCCCCTAATATCAGAGGAGCAGACATAGTCATCCNCTTCTGCCTCTAGAATAACATTGTTCTCCCACAATTTCTTTCAGATCTATCTGAGTTACTTAAATGTGCAGTAATTTACAGAGTGGATAGGATAATCACGTGGAACAGAAGTCCACAAGTGCTGTCTTGGGAACTGTTGTTTAAATATTCACTTGGGAGCCCTGCTTCTTTGTGCACGCTTTGGAGTAAAGACCTCCAACTTAAGCTACCTGCTTATCTTTCCTAATAGAAAACTCTGTGTTTCAGATACTGGTAGAGCTGTCTATTTGCCTTTAGCACATCTAAAGCAATATAATTTAAAGCACTTCACAGTGCTGATGGCAAATTGTATTAGGTGAGGATTTGGTCTAGAGGTTTTCAGTTTCTCAGGAAGCATTATCTCCATTGCAAAGCAGAGAGACCCACTGTGTCAGTTATGAGCCCTCCATATCTTGCCCTGAGGGCTGGAAAACCCTTCTGTATTTCATAAGTTGTGACATCATGCCTCTGGGCACAGTGATCCTTGGCTGTATAATCCTCATGATCCTGATGACAGCCTGAAAATCTTACATCATGGACACCACAGGAGTCCTCCAGAGACAGCTGCAGCCTGCAACCTGGGCACCATATTGTACTGGTAGTTCAGCTGTTTAAAAAATCAGCTGTTGCTGCTGGGAACTACTGGGAAATGTCACTACTTCAGCTTTTATCAATATCTGTAGCTATAGGGGGTAATTGTTTGTTATACAGGCCAGATTTAACATTTTAAAAGCCATGAGCTATTTTGCAAGATTTGCTTGAAAGATTCTAGTGTGAATACAGAGAAAATGAATTGTTTTCCGACCTGAGAGCTTTGTTTCTTGTATCATCAGTTACTTACCATGTAATTCATTGCTATAGTCCAGTTCATTATACCATAGTCCTCAGCTCCTTTTAACAGATTTTTTAAAGCATATATGCTGACCAAGAGAAGCTTTTTCCTTGTCATTACCTCCTAGAATTTTTTTCCTCAAGGCAGAAAATTAGATAGTTGTCTCTAGATACATAAATCAGGAGGAGGATTCATTAATGAGAGATGTCAAATTGTTGAGCTGGTATCATTGAAAATGACAAATCACTGATTGTAATTAAATGAATATATGAAATATTATACTTTCACACTACTACCTTTTTTTTTTTTTTTCATGTAATCCTCAGGACTTTTTGATGTTATTGTCAAAAGGGGAAATATATGCGTATTCAGCAGTCATCACACACCACATCTTGCTCTTGCTCTTGTCAATGGCTATGCAACTGGAAAGGTAGGAAGTACTGTTACAAATTTCTGCTTCATATTAATATTTCATTGTCTGATTAAAAATAATGCTGTTTTAAATCTAATACATAATCATGCTTCCAGCCAGATAAGGATCTAAGAAGTGCAGAACTGAACCTAGGAAACTGTCAGTGGGTCGGCAAATCTGGCTGTAGGGATTTTTCTGCTTTCTCACAGTTTAGTTTTTGGTAGAATTTCTAACAGCATAAATGACTTGGTGAAGGAATAACAGACCATTCCAAGCTACAATTTATATCAGCTTGCCACAGGCTGCTGAGGTACCTGGAACGCCCTAATATTGCTTCTTTTTGGATACGTATCAACTCTAATTTTGAATGGCTACTTCTTTCTTTTTGTCTTTCTAGGTAACCTGTCTGTCATTAATCAGCTGAAACATTCCAGATGCATTTTCATCCATGCTGGTTCATCCATCTTCAAGGTCTTATTATTGCCTTTCTTAGCTCTTGCGGTCTGCAAGTAGGAGCTGTAGAATTTAGGACTTTCTGATTAAACTCTTCTACTTATGAGGGAAGAAGCTGTTTCCCTTTTTCTATTTCTTCCATTTATTTATTGAGGGAATAATCTCATATCCAAAGCTGGTCCCATTCCTTTCTTACATTATATGAATTAGCATTAGAGGGAATAAAGTACTCTCAGTAGAGTTAGATCTGTCTAAGACATCAGGCTGCCAGGCAAACTCAGATCTCCTTGCAGGATTTTCTAGTGCTCATGTTCATTACTGTACTTCTATGTGGAGAACCCCTTGTAGTCTGTCACATTGCAATATGTTTTACTACAAAGAGAGTATTAATTGGACACTTAAATTCAAGCCTTCTCTCTCTCTCTCTCTCTTTTTTTTTTTTTTTCCTCTTAGCTAGTGAGTCTGAGCAGCCTGTTGAAAATCTGGATCCAATTTTCTTGTTTTCAGTTGTGCACAATTCTCCCCAAAGAATATGAGAACGGGTAAACATAAAGCAAAATGGCAATACAAAGATTACAGTTGACTTTGAAATATACATTTTAATTACACTTTGAGGACATGCTGGCTCACTTGCTTCACAACTACTTCTAAAATAAATCTAATTTTTCCTTTACTTTTGAAAGCAGATTGCATTTGATAGATGAGATTCTCTTTCAGAATGTAGTGCCTTGGAAATGAAAGTTTTCTCTAGACAGTTTGATCTTTGAAGTCTTAAAAAATACTGAATCATAGAAACATAGAACTTGGGTTGGAAGTGTCCTTAATTCCAACTGCCCTGCCTGGGCAGAAGGGACACCTTCTACGACACTATGTTGCCCAGAGCTCTCCCTGATGAAGAGTCTCTCCCCAGCTTTCCTGTAGGCCCTCTTTGATACTGGAAAGCTGCAATGAGGTCTCCCCAGAGCCTTTTCTTTTACAGACTGTACAAAGCCCTGCTCCCTCAGCCTTTCTTCATAGACAGGTGCTCCAGCCCTCTGAGCATCTTCATTGCCCTCCTCTGGATCCACTCTAGCAGCTCCACATCTTTCTTGTGCTGAGGGCCCCAGGTGTGAACACAGTGCTCCAGGCGAGGCCTTACAAGGGCAGAGTGGAGGGGGACAATCACCTCCCTTGCCGTACTAGCCATCCCTCTCTTGATGCAGCCCAGGATGCAGTTGGCCTTCTGGGCTACAAGCACACACTGGTGGCTCATGTCAAGCTTTTTGTCCACTAGAACCTCCAAGCCCTTCTCTGGGAGCTACTCTCAATCCCTTTGTCACCTAGTCTCTTCTGATATTTGAAAAAAAATTGAGATTATATAAGCCAGAAGCCTTTTAAGATATGGAGCCGATTGTTAGCATTTTTGCATGTATTAAAACCTTAGTTTTATTTAAATATGTGATTGATGATGGAGTTGATAACATATTTAAACACATATTTTATATATTATGCCTTTCATACAGTGGGATCACGCAGTTGGCAAATCTGAATAGACAAACATGGATATCATGTTGCTTTGTTCTTTCACATAGACCTTCTGATTCTTTAAGTGTTTTCTGTGAGAAGATTATAGACTCATGAAGACAAACACTATTTGCTACCATCAGGCAAATGAGAGTTGCAGATATTAAAACTAGTTCATCTTCTGTCTACATCAGTCTTATGTTCCATCCATCTTTCCTAGGTTTGTCAGCTGCGCCTCTCTCTGCAATTGAAGTGCCCAGATGTCTTTCAGGTTATTCTCAGATTTGTGTCATTTTAAGATTAATCATTTCTATGCTTAGAAGTGCAACAGAGTCCACAATTTCAGGACTTCAGTATTAGGACTGCAAATCCGGAGAATATGAAGGCATTTTCATACTAGACTAATATTACGTAAACTCAAACAATACAGAATTGTTTATATCACAAAATGTTGTGGTACACTCTGTTTTGGATTTTGCTATGGCCAATATTTCATACAATTTTTATTCCTACTTTGCCTATGTTAGAGCAGAGACAAGACTTGCTGTGAGCTCTGTGTTCACCTTCAACCAAATGGTTGTGCCATTCTTGAGTCAGCGAGGAACCCAGGTCACACTGTTACGTTCAATCTTCAAGGCAAAGTAGCTGATGAAACAACAGGATATGCTGGGCTTTCCAAAGAATTTGTTGTGCATGTCAAGGTAAGGTGAGGGGAGAGAAATTAAGAAGACTTTTCTGAAACGGACTGTTATAAAGCAGATAGTATCTAATCGGAGCTGAGCATTGCAAGCTGAAAGGGCGATCCTCTTCCACCAGGTGGAGCTAAGCCACAGTTTAATAGATTGGCATCAGGAGAAGTTTCCTGCCCTCCCTGGGCAAGCGGTGACGATACTATAGGTGGTGTATGCAAATAGGTGGGGCTGCGACATAGAGAAATAGAAGATAGCTCTCTAAAATGTGTAGTAAGCCTTCAAAAGGTAGGAGAGCTGCATTGGAAACTATTCAGTTTGAAAAGAGAACAAGTTCCTTAGCTTGCCACACTGCTTGTGCGCTGACTGTTACGCTGCGCTGCTGAATGACAAAAAGCAGGGAAGCTGCAGAACAGGGAAAGGTTTTCACAGTTCAGGTTGGTGTCTCTACAGAATGCAGCAAACATTCAAAGGCTGGAGGTATACTCAAATTATTTGGGGTGATCATTTATACATGGGGAATACATGCGTAAGTACTTAAAATAAACCAGTATAAGCAGTATCAATAGCGAAGATAAATGTGGAGAAAAGCTGCGCTATTGACAAAGGACTTCTTATCTCTCATCTGAAGGGTGTGTTTCACCATGGTGCCATCATTCTGCTCAAAACAAGTCTCTGCCAGGCTCTGACCCTCAGACCTGATGGGAGTTGCAGTGGAGCAGGTCAGCAGCAGCCAGAATCCTACTGGAAGGTGCACAAAATCGGCTCTGGAGTCTGCATGTTTGAGAGTGTGAGAAGCCTAGGAATGTACCTGAAGATCAAAGATGGCCAGTGTAATGGAACAGTAAGCAGTTCTTATTTGTATTTCCCTCTGCAGATAATTTGAGTAGATTATTGGTGACAGGAGAAAATATTTTTTTAATTGCTTGGATAAAAATTTGATTAAAGTTTGCTTTAGAAGGTGTTGGAGTGATGTTGGCATCCTAGCTTTTACTGGATTCTATTTTGTCCAAAATGAAGAACCTAGTCTTTCTCTTAATCAGCCTGCCATGCAGAGTTTTTTCTTGAAATACTTCAGCATTTATAAGCAGATTTAGTATGCAGGAAAAAGAGTAGCTGTGGAGAATATGATTGAAAAGTCCTGATTTTTGGACCATAATGTTCTCCACCTGAAAGGAGTTTAACTAATGTACATTTACACTTGAGAGGGGGAAAAAAAAAAAAAAAAAAAGAGAGAGATTGAAAGAAACATTATTATTTTTTCATCAGACTTGGTGTTTACTAATTCTGTATCAGTTTGCTGATAAGAACTGATATAATCGTTTTGAATGTGGCAGAATACAAACATGTTCAGGGGCTTAAAATGGTGTTAGATCTAAATGCATTGATGATAAAAGCCACTAACAAATAAGTGAAATGTAAGCAACTTTATGCTGAACTGACTTTTGCAATGTAGGTCTGTTAAAATGAACTAAAATTCTCAGATCTACCCATAATTCTTATATGAGAGTTTAACTCAGGTGAGTATGAAACAGAGCTGTGTATGTACTCAGATCTGAGGTCCACAGACATTTTGCCATTAATTTCAAAATACTCTGATCAGAGATCAAAAATATTTGATCTGTATTTTGAATGTAGGCTTATCTGGTTTTGTTACTGCAATTGCTGAATTCACATTTCTGTTGTCAATTTCTTAGGGCACAGGTGATGAATACTGCCACTTTAAAATTGAGAAGAATTTGGAAGCTGGATCTGTAAGTCTGGAATCAATGCGAAGCAAAGGGATGTATGTTGGTCTCCTGCCAGATGGCCAGGCTAAGCCAGTCATTAACATTGGAGAGAGCAACATTTTTTTCTATCCACAGGTTATCAAATGTAAGTGATTGCCTCATATTCTAGTTTGCCTAAATGATTATTATTATTATTATTTTTACTGAACAAGTATACTTTTGAGCATGAGAATCAAAACAGGTGGCAAGATAGAGATGGAGTTGACTTCCTGGGCCTATTCCCCGTTCTTGCTGCAGATTATGGAAGCCTGGGAGACACTGTCTAGCTGTCAGCTACACCACACTTTCCTATTTTTATAGGGAAAGCAGTAGATTTTAGAAAGGGCATCTTAGTCAGTATGTTCATCAGTTCAGCATGGTTTCTTTTTTAATGTTGTGAAATACAGAGTGCTATACTCCGCTAGTGTATTGATTATGTGATTCTTCTGTCCTACAGTCAGATTTGAGAGCTATTTGCAGGCAAAGGGCTCCTTTGCTAGGCTGACCTCTTCTCGTTGACTAGCCAGGGCTCAGGGATCAGCTTTCAGCACAGTCTGGATCACCGTCTTCTTGTCTTAACTCCTTAAGGAGAATCAATTTTTTAATTTGGTGAACAATGCACAGCCAGGTCGTTGGGTGGATTTCTGTAGAAAACGGTGGAAATACTGTATTTATAGCCTCATCTGGTAGGCATAGATGAAGAGATCAAGAAATGCACCATCTAATGAATATGTTAAACTGGCCATCAATTCAAAATTGAGAATTCTGTCAGATTTTTGCCAGACACAGGCAGAGCAGGCTCATCTTCAATGCTCTGATCAATGAAGAGAAAATATGAAAACATACAACCTGTCTCATTAATTCTGTTTTATGTGTATTGACACCAAGATGTAAAGAAGCATTATCAAAGTCACTCTAATGGCATCCTTGCCATTCAGTCCCTACTTGCTGCAAGGTGACAGGAATATTTCAGTCTTTGTGTCCTTGTAGACAAAAGAAAATATTCTTTTCTTTGTTACCTTTTGGAAGAGCAGGGTTTTCAATGGAAATTCTCAGAAAAGCTATTAAAATAAAGCTAACCGTTACTTCGTTACAGGCTCTAGTTCTCCTGGATCCTTGTTACTCAGTAAAAGGAAGATAACAGGAGCTAATATTTTCTGTTAGAGCAAGGAAGATTTGTCTGTTTGGTATTTCATGTTATCAGAAACAGCCTGTAGCAGTTTTCATTTCAGCGTTCCTACTCTTAAGAAGGGAAATATTGTGGGGATGAAGAAGCTGGTCTTGTGGAAAACTACATCGGAACAGGTCATTTCATTCATACATCAATGTTAAATTGCTATTTAGATTTTCAAAGTAGGGATATTCATTGGTACGTCATATTTTTTTCTACTTTTCTTAGCATGCTGTTAACAATAAAAGTCTATTACTAGTGGCTGTGCAATGCACAGAGAAAAGATTTTGGTGTCCATTGTGTTGAGCAATTGTGAGATCTATTATTAGCGTTTGTCACATACCAGACATATGGGAAGCTTCTGAGCAAGAAAAAGCAAATGATTTGTAGCTAGTGACAGAATTTGCATTTGATTGTTTCAGTTGGCCGGGAAAAGCCTATGGGAACATCTGCAGCAGCCATTCAAGAGAAGAAATATTCCGGAGAACCTGAACGCCAACCGACAAAAGCCCAGAAGCTAGCATCTCAAAGACCTTCAGCCTTTCCACCCTCAGGTCAGCAATGGCTAACAAAGTAGTTCTGGTACAACATTGCAGTATGTCTGCCTTCCATGCGTATTTGCAGTTACTTTTCTCAGGGAGGGCAATGTATAGCTTTTCTAGATCGCTGACTTGTGCATACATACATACAACACAAAAACACATGACTAGTTACTGTTTCAGAAGGGGCATTAACATGTGGTTCGTTGATTAGGCCATGATCAGCGTGGGGCTGTTGAATAATTTCACATTACTGTGTTTTAAATATGTTATCGTCTATTATAAGGGCTATTTCTGTGGAAATTAAGAGGCTGATATCATACAGAACCAAATCCAAAGCTCGCTGAAAGTAATGGTACATATCTCTCAGATTTTCTGCTATATTATTCACTAGGGGAAAGAGTAAGGTTTTAGTGTGCTGCATGCTAGTTTGTATCTTTGTTTAAGTGGGTACGAAAAGTTAAATAATGTTCACAAAGTGTATCTGGCAAGTTTGTCAAAGTGAATCAGATGCCAGGTATGAAATGCTTGTTCTTAGGGTGTAAGATTGGGAAGGATTTAAAATCAGTTGAAACAAAACATTCTGCTTGAATTCAAAGCATAGGTGTGGATTATTATTAATTACTGTTAATTGTTTCTGGCAATGTTGTTTCCATTCTTAGCTCAAAATACCCACTGTCATCTTCTAATCTATTGGAGCTCATGCTATATTATTGTGTCACAAAGCCTTCCCAAAATGTTGTGTGTTGTCAGCAAGTAGTGTGATATGCTGAATTCAAATCCCATGGCAACAACACACAAACCATCAAACCTCAAGCCAACAAACCTGTTTTCAAAGAAGTAGCATGTTTTTAGGGTTAGATACAAAGGATTCTTTTATAGAAGCAATATCTACCATAAGATTTGTTAGGTAAGGTCTACAGCACTTTCTTAGAAATGTTTCTGACATTCATATGTGTGGATTCTGCATATGCAGAATGAATGGAAATATCAAAGTTACTCTGCCATTCAAAGAAAATGCTCACATTTAGTAAGCTATTTTCATTTAGAATGCTTTAAAAGCTAACTGACTTGATATCTGGGGGACAGCCTTCAATTCTGTTTAAATTTACATTCAATGTGCAGCCCAAATTAGAAGGGAAAGAATACATATATGGTTAGACGATCCCAGAAAGGCTAGGGATAAAGGAGCTGAACCAGAAGACATGAAAAACTCAAACAAAAGATTTTAAAATCTTCTGCTATCAGATGCAAAATCAAATGAAAATCAGCAGCCCTACTGCCAATATAGACTTGTGTCATCTTCTTTATCAACCAGTAAGCATGCAAAGATCTTGCACTTTTCCCCAAATTACTTGGTACTGAGGATTTCCTCTTTGCTTGTTCCTTGTGTTTCTGAAATCATGTTTAAGTTTTAATGGTGAAAACACGCCCGCATGTGCAAGTCAAAGCAAGGGGAGAGATTCCATTAGCTTCCATGAGGTAGACACAGTTAATGACACTGAGAACAACTTTGTAGTTCAGTGTTGACAAATTTTATCTCTGATAAATGATTTCTATTCTCTGCATGATCCTTATATCTGGAATAATGTTAGTTACTATCAATTTGTAACAGAGTTTATTTACAAAGCTAAATAAGGCACAAATAAAATCTGACCTCATTTCCTTTAGATTTACGTTGGAAATGATGATACACGAGTGTAATAAAAAACATCAAGTTTATTGCACAAACTTCTGCTGTAGAGACTCGTTTTTCTGTCGGTTAACTTCCAAAGTGTCACTCAATCATATGATATTTAGGGACCAAATTGCTCTCATTTTGCTTTAGGTTTAGGATAAGTAAATGAAAAAACAAAGTAGTTTTTATTTATGAAACTGTGTGAAGGATTGTGACTTCTCCATCATTCTCATTCAGGGCTATCAGAATGAATTTGTCTCGCAGTGGGTTTACATCATGGTGCCACGAAGTGTATGAAATCCCATGACTAATCCAGAGTAACCATCAAATCCTCTTTTCAGATTGGAATATTTTCAGCCTGCAGCAAATCAATGTGACTGATTTTCATTTGCATGAAGTGCCAGTAAATTACAAGGCAAAAGCATTCCAAGTCTGTGAATTGTTTGTGTGTAATGATTTTTTTCAGCTTGCAGTGGGTGTTTTGGGTAGCAATAGCCCAACAATGGAATTCTTGTCCATAGCGTACAGAGCAGTTCAGGATTCCTTGCGCTTCTTGAATACCTGCGCATTTCATTAATCTTCTCATGTGTTTGCTGGGGAGTACCGATGGGTCACAACTGCCACCTAAATGAGTAGGAGGTGGTGTCAGACAGCTGAAGGAGATCTAGTTTTGTTACAGGAGAGGAACTACGTAACTCTAGCTACAGAAAGCAATGTTACTCTAAGAATGTTAAACATTCACATTCTGCAAAATTTTTATTGTACCAAAGCAACTACTTTGCTCCAGTTGTTACTTCAGTTACTGAAAGACATGTATCATGAAGATGTAGAATTTGTTGCTCACGAAAGTTTTGTGAGAAGCATGTCTCAAGGATTCATGCCAGTTTTTCACATTTTCTTCACACTTTTATTTTATTGCTAGCAACAAAGTATGGCTCAGTGAATTTTGCAAATTTTTGTCATAGGCATTCTTTTATTTTGTTTAGTATTTGTAGGGAGTTTGGCTGGAATGGGCTTTATTTTCTTCACAGCAGCCAGTTTGGCGCTGTGTTTCAGACTGATGTTATCAGTGTTGATAACACACCAACGTTTTATATATTTTGAGCAGCACTTACACAGCATTGAAGCCTCCTCCGTTTCTAACTCTGCCTCACCAGTGAGTAGTCTGGAGCGGGCAAGAGCCTGGGAGGGAACACATGCAGGACATCTGACCCAAACTGACCAAAGGGCTGGTCCATACCACACGATGTCATGCTCAGCAATAAAAACTGGGGAGGATTTAGTCCAAGGCGCTCCTTGGAGACTGACTGAGCATTCATCCGCTGATGGTGAATGGCTGCTTTTGCGTCACTTATGTATATATTTTTTTTCTTGAGATAAACACAGTTTAGTAAGTGAAAGGAAAAGTTCTATCCCAGCCAAATCCAGTACAGTGTTTTAATCAAACAAATAAAAAGCAAAGGGGTCTAATAGGAAGATATGTAATGTAGCAGCAGAAAAATGCATAGTGATGCATTGGGAATTCTTCAACAAATCAGTATTAGCGGCTATTTATGAATTCTGCAATATTGTATGTGATTTAATGCATTTGGAGCCGCTGGCCTCAAAAGTTTGGTTCATAGAAAGGCCACTTAATGAATGAGGAATGGGCTGTGGGATACAAAAGAAAATTCAACTGCAGTGCAGATTATATTTATTATACCTACCATATTAAAAAGTCTCTTTGTAGCTGTAGAAAAAGGCCACACAAAGAAACATTTAGGAACTCTTTCAGGACACAGTACATATGTACTGTGTTGGTTTGTCTTTTCAAACTTATGGATTAAATATGCCTCTTGTGTCAGAGCATATTATAAGCACAGGTGGGCAAGGACCTCCCTGTTTCACAGAGGACTTCATGGAGTGCATAGAGATGGATTTACAGTGGTGCCATTATTGAAAAGTGGTGCTCCAGACACTGGATACATGCAAACTCCCCTTTGATTAAAATGCTCAAAAATAATGTTCTTCATCCCAAGAGAGTCTACTTTTTCATACTTAATTTTCAGAGGTGTAATCTGACATTTCTGCAGATATACTTTTTTTTTTTTTTTTTAATCTCAAGGTGCTATTCTTAAGTGAAATACATGTTTCATGAAATTATATTTGCTCAGTCATTAAGGCCACGATTTTTTGCAAAAATGGTACTCACTGCTATTGTCTCATTCATGCAGAACATCTCTTAGTTCCCATGCTGGCACTGTATGCTTAAGTATTGTTGGTAAAGGATATATTATGTACATATTTTTGAGTACTTTACAGTGTTTAATTAATATTTAAATTGAAGAGAGTTAATTTTCAGAATAATTTTTTCACTTGAAATTAAAATTGCTTTTACTTTTAGACATGTGAATCTGCTAATAATGTCCCAACACAAGGCATTGGAGGAGTATTTACATGTAATTCTATTCATTTCTAGATGCCAGGATAAGGAACCAGAAGTGTCACTTTAAAGGCCATAACTCTGCATCATAGCACCCTTACTTTAAACCAGAATACCTATAAAGAACTGTATGAGAGATGTGTTCTTTTCCAGTTGAATCTTGTAGCTCACCCAATCAGTACATTTTGTTCTAGACAGGAAATATAAATCAATCTTCTCAGACTATCTCACTTGCCATGAAAAAATACAGTCCCCTCTCTGTTATGGTCTCCTTATGCACTGAAGTTACAGCAGTGACTGGCAGTTACATGTCGATTCTCATCTCCCACTAATATTCTGTATTTCACAGAGGAAATGAGAAATCCCCAAGATGGTGAGTATCCTCTTCCTTCAGCTGATGGATGGAAAGTGTCAATGCTGACAGGAAGCACAGGAGCTCACGTAAATGTCACTCTCTGGATATATGGAGACAGAGGAGTAGCTGGACCAATAACTCTTGGCAAGGACAACAGAAAGCAACTGTTTCTTCCCAGGCAGGAGGATGAATTTCAGGTAGGTAATGAAGGCTAAGAGCGTTATTTTACTGTGTGCCTTTCCAAAGATTATTCTGTCATGTGGAAAGAAAAAATAGTTTTTTCTTATGTTTACTGCATAATATAGATCTCTCTAATCTCTGTGAATTCTGCATTAAATCAGCTTGGTGCATATAGTTAGTAATGGAGGAAATGTTCTTTCTTTTAACCCTCTCTCCAAGATGTAGTAGCCACAATGGGACAACTGCAGGAGTTAATTTCTTTCTCTAAGACCATGGATTTGAAACTAGCTTTAGAAACTCTTCACTCCCAAACAAATCATGTCTGATGCAAGGCTTATCATCATTTAGGTATCCTTAGTAATGAAATTTTCTTGTTCACAGTTTTTACAGCGTACGTGAAAATGGTTATTGTGGAGCTGGTTCATTTAAGGTAGATCACTGAGCCACTTTTCAGCCACCATGGTATAAATAGCCAGAATACCAGAAGATTTAGCAATGAATTTACTAAGAGACCAATAAACTACGTGTTATCATGTCATTAAAACACAAAGAGTTTTGCTACTAATCAAGAAAAATCCCACCTCTGTTTTCATAAGATTATTTCTAGATAGCATGAGAAGAAATTACTGAAGGGTCTGAAATTTCTGTTTGCCTTAAATCTTTCTGTCTGAGATGCGTTTGACATATTGCTGTCTTCAGTTAACTGAAGCAGAAGTTATACTTCTCACATTTTGTGTAAATTACTTTTCTGTACTCATAAACTTTTCCAATACAGTCTTTGTACAAATCACAACTGTCACTGTCAATAATGTTAATAATAATAATCCCTATGAATAGGGCATAGGCAGGAAGATAAACAACTGTAATGTTCATTTTTTATAAGCATGTGGGCTACATAGTATGATCCCTGGGGAATCCTATTCTCTTAATTAGTGAATAATTTATAAGCAGCATTCGGTAATAACATGCTTGCAATGTTAATCCATACAATCTTAAGAGATGGACCAGCTTCTCTTCTCTAAAATAGGTATTGCCCGTTATAGCTATGTGCTCTGGATAATGATCTTGTGGGAGAGCAGGATCTTTCTGTCTGCACCTGGGGCTACTGCTATGATTTTTTACATCACACTGACAATTGCTGTTAGGCATGAAACAACAAGTGCCACAAAAGTGCTTTTCAATATTTGGTCTGTAGCAAGTTAAAAAACAAACGAAAACCAAAACCAAAACTTTTGAGTAAGAGCTGCTGCTTCCTCCTTCTTCTTCTTCTTCATCTTTTTTTTTTTTTTTTTTTCCTGTTGAAACTTTATCCTGTACTTGTTTAGCAGGATAAGTCTTGAAATGAGGATAGGAGTACAAGACTTTTAAAGGTCATCTTCTTTTAGCCATTTGGATCTTTGAGCTTGGTATGTTTTCACAGATATTTTCTAGATCAGAAGATATTTTATTTGGGCCAGCAGTTCTTGGAGCAAAACAGCTATCAAAAGCCTGTGATGGTCAGGGAGTTTGAAGTCAGTTTTCTTTAACCTTTAGCTTCATTATATTATTTGTACTCACAGCTAGTGGCCTTTCACCTCTTACCTTACCCATATGAGCAGTCCAGTACGTTTATGTTTTGTATTAATAGTTGAAATGACTGTATAACCTTTAACCAGAAATGCTAAAGAAAGATTCACTGGAAGAAGCAGAAAACATATCAAGGTATAGTCAGTGAACAGCAACAATTTTAGGCATAGTATACATAAGCCAGTGCTTGCTATTAGGATTCTTCTTTTTCCCTGTGTGTGTGAGACTGAAATATCTTTTAATCATTCATCGGATGCAGTGTTACATTGCAAGGTGTGTCCTTCCTTAATCAGCAAGCAGCCACTACTGCACAAATGTGAAGTATGTAATATATGTTATCGTCTGTAGTTACACGTTGTGTTGTTCTGGTGTTAATACAGGTTAAAATAAAAAGTGTTGGGAATATCTACAAGATAAGAATTGAACTTGATGAATTACTGAATGAGCAGTCAGAGTGGAACTTACAAAGGGTGAGATTTTTATGATAGATTATTTTCTGCTTCATTAATTTTTATATGGACATCTTTCAATGAAGCTATAGCTTCATGAATCAAAAAATGCTATTTGCGATACATTTTTATTGCTTTGTCTTAGGTTGCTTTAGAGATGACAAAAGCACTGATACAGACAGTCTCCTGAACTTGTTGATTTTTTTTTTTTTTTGCAAAAAATGTGTATTCCAATTTTAGTGTATAGACAACTTCTACAAATTTTTGCTTTCTAAAAGTTTGCCTGTATTCTTCAGTGTTTGCATTTATAGCCATTTCATAGCTATAAGTTGCAACTATGAAAAATTGAAAAAGGTGGAGCAACAATTATTTTATGACAACTGCATGAAAAGAATGATCAAAGTTTGCTTTAAAGTAGATTGGTTCTAATTGCCCCAAATGTAGCTCACAAGTATGACCATTTTCAAGGGAGAAGAAACTGCTGTTCTTAATTCACAATTATTTCCTTTCTACTTCTATTCTAACTGTACTTTTCTCATGATATTCTCTCACTGAGAGAGTGGTGAGGCGCTGGCACAGGCTGCCCAGAGAAGCTGTGGCTGCCCCATCCCTGGCTGTGTTCAAGGCCAGGCTGGATGGGTTCCTGGGCAGTTTGATGTAGTGAGCTAGTGGCTGGCAGCCCTGTCCACGGCAGGGGGGTTGGAACTAGATGGTCTCTGAGGTCCCTTCCAACCCAAGCCATTCTATGCTTCTATATTCAGGCAGAAGTTAATACCAAATTCTTGCTAACACTGACTTTCATGTAAGATTTCTTTCATAATTACAGATAAATATTGGTCTCCTTTTACTTATTTTGAATCTGTAGAAGACATAATCTAATCCTTTGGCTTTTCATTTACCTTAAGAAGCCTGATTTAGAAAAACAGAATTACAGAATAACTAAAGATTTTGATATTTACCCAAAGCCCTTAGCTGTAATCATACCAAGACCATACATAAGCATAAATATTTCAGTTGCACAAATGGTTGCAGGAATCCTACAACCACCCTGGTGTTTACAGAATATTTCTTTAACATCATGATCTAAATTTCATAGTGTAACTCTGGGATTTCAAATATTTCTTTTCACAGGAAGAAATAAATTATGTTGAAGGCTATGTTTTCTGGCAAAGCGGTTAATATTTGCTATTGTTATGAATCAGCAGGGGGAGCTCTGCCAATAAACATCAGAGATTAAGAATCACTGCTGCACAAGTATTTCATGTTAGAATAAGTACTTGCTTTGGCATTAAAAACAAAAATGTGTTTATTTTACTTAATATAATATTTTCCTGGAAAAATGAGATAAATACATATATTGTCCTGATTTCCTAAATATTAGAATGTGAATGTGAATACTTATTTTCATAATTATGTTCACAAAGCTTATGTAGGCTATATCCACATTGAAAAGAGGACTGCAGAGAGGCAATTTTCTGCTACTGATTTCCTTTTGCTTGTGAAGGCCTATGGAAAACTGCAGTAAGCACTATTATAATTCAAGACCAACAAAAACTGCTCCCATAATAGAAAAGAAAGACTGCTTTAGTTATAGGAAAAAAATAAGACAGTTATCATGATGTACCATGGCTAATAACTTGAGAATTTAAATTCTTAGAGGGTGCTGGTACTCAGGATATTTTTTGTTCTGCTATAAAAGAGCCAAATACAATGTGAATTGATTTAATATTTTGACATATCCTCTCTTACCAAAGTTCAGAGGGATATAGATAATGAGTTTCATCCTATTTCCATTTTAATATAAAAGTGTCAGTCTTACAAACCTTCCAAAAATTCAGTGTCACTTAACGTCACTTACTAGAAAGTCTTAATTCTTCAGTACAATGTTACATAGAAGGGGTCCACTGACAGAAACCAGAATTGAGGACATTCCTTATGGGGGATGGGACAAACAAACAAACAAAAAAAAACCCAGCAAATTTCATTTATAGAGTCATAAAAGTTGGAAAAGACCTCAAAGATCATCTAGTCCAACCGTCAGCCTAACTCAACTATGCCCACTAAATCATGTCCCTAAGAGCCACATCTACACGTTTCTTGTATTTGTTCCAAGAATAAGATTATGTTAAAGTCCAGGGCATTTTTGAACAATAGAAACCGGCAGTTTCAGCTGAGACACTGCAGATATGAATAAAGATCCTCTCTAGCGATGGGTAAAGTTGCCAAGTAGTACCTAAAATAAAAATGTTTTCATACAGCAATTTTGTATGTCGTATTTACTGATCATGGTATTTTTATTCTAAGATTGAAGAAAATATATAAAAATGTATTTTGCTATTGAGAAGCAAAACACTGGAAAGAGTGAACTGAGTCATAGATAAACTGCTTCTTCCCCAGGTGACACTGCAACATCTGATGAGCAAGAAAACTCTGAATTTTCCAGCAAACACACGGTTGTCACGGAATTGTGATGGCAGAGATTTTGTCTGTGAACTTCCAGTAGTGGAAGCTGGAAAACCTGTCTATCCAAGTATGTGTGTACATCATAGTTGCACAGTTACATATATATTTGGTACTTGGTTTTTAGTATTTCTGTCATCTAAGTTATATTCCATCTGCTGTATATCCATAAATGTGGTCTTAGCAATCTTAAGAATAGTTAGAGTGAGATTCTGGAGAATATATTCCAGTAAAGTAATTACAAATCATACTTACTGGCGTTGTTTCCATTAAGCTGGAATGATGAGTTAAATGAATTGTTATTACATGTAACGTATTTTTTCTTTTGATTTTTTTTAAAGTTATTTTATACCACGTGTATGTCTACACCGGTGACTTGGAGCAAGCTGGTACAGATTCTGCAGTTTGTCTATGTATCTATGGAGAAAGAGGAGACTCTGGTCTAAGACTTCTGCATAAATCTGGTATACCAGTGAAATTTCAGAGAGGAAAGGTAAGTCTGAAAAAGAATGTGCTTAACCCTGCGCATACAATTAAGTAACTCTTATTGGCCTTAAAAGATTCCTAATAATAATAAAGAAGATCAGAAAGGTTTAGCAAAATAGTATTTAAGAACTAAGGAAAATCAATTTTTATGAATCCAGGAATGACTAAAATGAGAAAAAATGCAGGCAGACAAAGGAGAAGAAAAATTAAATGAAGGACTCCTCCCAAGCTGATGAGAAGAGCTGCCTGTGAATATAAAACATATTCTGTCAAGGTATAATGAGTCACAGCTGGCTACAAATGAGTACGCAGAAATCACTCCATGATTTCAGATCTTAGTGGAACTGTTGGTTATGTTTTTCTTCTAACACATTTTGGTAGACTACTGAATCACAGAATCACAGAATCGTAGGGGTTGGAAGGGACCTCTGGAGATCATCTAGTCCAACCCGCTGGTAAAGCAGGTTCCCTAGAGGTTAATGCAAGGCAGATTTAGTCATTTCATCTTTCAGTGACATCTGATCTCCTCCATAAGTAAAACATATATCATCCTGATTTTCTGCAGTAGTGTATGGCTGAATGTCAGGAACTGCTGAATTTAGTCTTAGCTCTGCCACTAGCCTTCTTACGACCTTCTAAGAAACAAGCCTGTTTCTTCAATTGTGAACTATTGAGAATTAGTCCTTGTCTGTCTAACAAATGCTATCGGGCTCTTAGTAGAGCACTTACTTACAAAATAAAAAGCAGTATATAAAATGTTAAGCATACCAATAACCCGTTGGGAAGCTTCAGAGGTATCTATACTATTTTAGAATATGTGTTTTATACCATTACTGATGTATTAGATATGAAGTTCTATTCAAATTGAAGTTCAGAATTGGAGTTGTCTGGGGATTATTCTAGCCAATCTGATGGTAAATTCAACATATTTCGTTTACATGGGGTAAGGAAGGTTGTTCAAAGTGCGTATGTTATAGAAATGGGTGGACGAGACAATGGATTGTAGGGGGCGGCAGAGCAGGGCTGGGATTTGTCTTTTTGTGGCAAGATAGTTGAATGCTGACTTGAACAACATGGTTTAATCCCTCCACAGATATTCTCCATGTTTTTGGGTACTTAAAGTAATCCTTTCTTAAATACCCACTTATGCATCTGTTTTGCTGTGTCACCCGTTTAACTTCTCAGAGCAACAATAGCTATAAGGGAGGACAGTTTAAGGAGCGTTCTGCTGTGCACATAGTAAGCTCTTTGAAATGCTAAATACGCTGATAAATTAACCTTTCTGTTTCTCGGTTGAGCGCCCAAACTTGTTTGCATCTTTGACAGCTTTTGGCAACAATACCTATGTTTTAACTCTGTAGGTAAGATGAAATATTACACAGATGTGTTTTGTGAAAAAATAGATTCCAGTGTTTGCAGAAAACACCTAGGTGCAATAAGTAAGTCACTGGGGAAATCAGTTCTGCTTCACTGGCCTGTTTGGTGGTTGCTGTAAATAATGCATAGAGTCATAAAGATAATGAAGATAAAAAGAAGTATGGGAAAGCTGCAATTCTACCTTTGTACAATTTGAGACAGGGATCCTTCAGAAAGGATAGCTTGTGATCATATGTTACATGTACACAAGGGAGAAGTAAAGCTGCACAGTCTTAATTCTGCCATTTGCTAAGCAGATTTTGCAGATATGTATTTCCCAGTGTAGTTCTTTCCTTCATTTTCCTTTTACTGAGAAGTGTGATCTGGACAGTTGCATTCTGAGGGCAAAGCTATATGCTCCTTACAGTGACAAAAAATTACCAGCTTGCACCTTTCACCTGATCGGCTTCATGCTCTTATTAGAACAACCTTTGTCAACTGTAAGCACAAGTCTAAAAGATTAACAAGGGGAAAGTGACATGTCAGATTTCAGTTTCTTCAAGCAAAATAGAATGTAAAGAGGAGATGAGACCACAAAGAGCAAAGGATGAGAAAGTCTGTATTTCAAATAGACAGTAACAAAGGAAATAATGGCCTGAACCAGTTCTTATCTAGGGAAGAATTAATGGAAACTGTGAGATACTGAGATAATAGTGAAGAGTGGTGGGCAGCATTCTGGATAATGGATGAAAAAACCCAACAGTTTATTTGGGAATATTAACACATTCTCGTTTTAGTTGTGTTTTCTCATTTGGTCTGATACATAAACAAAAGACATCTACATTTTCAAATACAACCCCTTTGACACAGTCCAGCTGCCAATAAAATCAATGGGAGTCTTGATCCATTGTAGAGTCAGATCAAACTTTTAAAGTACTGATAATTCAAGACTTTTTTAATGTTGGCAAATTATGGAGTGCTGTCTGCCCTGTGTCCTAGGTCAATGCTTTTGAAGTGGAAGCTGTGTCTCTTGGAAAACTGCAGAAGGTGCTGTTGCGCTGTGAGGCTAAATCTAAGTCTCAGTACTGGTACTGCGATAAAGTCATTGTCAGAGAAGCTGAGAACGACTGGGAATACGTTTTCAACTGTGAAAGGTAGTTTTAATAAGAATTATCTTAAATGTAACACAGATTCCTGAGGATGCAATAACAGTATTATGACAATAAATGTACTAAATATGAATGTTCCAGGAAAAGATAGATTTGGATTATTTTGCAGTTTTGTAGAATCCACAGAAATTATTGCTCTGAAACAAACTACTTGAGTTCATAAGGTATATCAAAAATTATCCATATCAAAAATCAAATTCTTGCAGTGTGACATGGTTACTGGATTTTACAGTGTAGCCTTATCATACAAGGATCTGTGCGATAAGTGTGACTTATCTATTCAGAAAGAGAAGACGAAGCATTCAAAAAGGGTTCGAACTAAAATGTATTCCTAAATGGGAAGGACAACAGAACTGCAGTCCAGAAGTAGTGTTCATTGCCTTTATGGAGAATAGCATTGCTAGAGAGACAAATGTGATGCCCAAAAGTCAGAATTATTTTGTGGTTCTTCTATTTAAGTTGTTAAATCAACTTCTTAAAATTCAATTTCTCAACATTGCATTTGGCATGTCTAGAAAAATGTTATGGTATTTTGAGTTTCCAGTTTTGTAGTTCATCTCATGTATTTGCATCATTTGAGGGAAATGAAGAGAGCAGAGAGAAACAATGTGACCATGTGACAAGGCACTAGAAAAAATAATATTTAATTTGTGTTTAATAAATGTTATTTAATAAATGCAGGATGCTTGGTTATTTCATATGGATTTTGAAGAATTTGTAATGTAATTTGAACAGCTTCCTGCAGCTCGGGGTGCTGCATACTCAAAAGAGGAATAAAGATGTCATCTCACCTTTATGAAACTCTCTAAACCTGAGGTCCTTCTTCAACAAGGAACGTGTTTTTAAATAGTAGTGTGAAGACTGGGGATTGAGAGAGAAACTTTTTCATTCACAGCTTTTCTACATGGAAACACTGCCACCGGAAAAGGGTTGAAATAGCCCCAGCTCGGCCCAAACATAAAGCTGAAAGAAACTCTGCCCTGTTCAGAGAGGGAAATGCTTTGTTCTCCAGAAATCTCTCTGACACATCATATCTGTGATCAGGTTTTAGCAGAAGGGATATAGACAAGTTGTTGTCTAGTAAGACAAAATATATTTCTTAGGGACTACTTCTTACTTACATTGGCCTGTTTCAAGACAAAAACAAGGAACCTGTAAACTTGCAGAATTTCATCAAATATTGATGTGATTTTAAGTTACACATACCTATGCCCTAGATCTAGGATTTCGTAGCACCTAAAGACTTGTAATGTAATAATAAAAAGAAATAAGTTTGTGGCTTTTACAGTAATTTTCATCTGAGAAGTTTATTTAGAGGAAACTAGAAAGGAGAGAATTAATAAAAATGTAAAAAAAGCAACTGAAAAGAAATATACTTGGTAGGATTTTTTTTTTAAATTTCTTTTGGATTTTATTTGTCAGCAAAAGAAGTCTTTAGAAAATAGCGATAATTCCACTTTGTCCTAAAGGCTCTGTTTCTTTTTTTCTTGGAAATAAAATTGCTGGAATATTTACCAAGGATTGCACTGACCCTTGTCCTGAGGGTGTCACAATCACATCTGGTTATTTTCTGAGTCTGCTCCTGTGGTGGCAGACATCTCTTCACTCTTTTGCCAGGTTCATGCTACTCATTGGTGAGAGCCTGTCAGGTAGGGGCAGTGGGAAAGGGCAGGATGGGGCACCCAGGGACAGAACATTGACACTGTCTGGGGATGAGACTTCAGAGTGCACGCTTGTGACTGAGCCACCTCCCAGCAGCTGTTGAAAAGGCAAAGGTTGTTTTGCACCTTTGATGCATGTACACCACTTGATAAACAACAGAACTGCACAGAGCCTGATGTCTGGACATGGAGAGTAAAGTAAGGGAAGCCTCTACAGGAGGGACGGATGAGCATGTGCGCCACTGCTGAACGGCATTTTGTCATTGGCGGGGGAAATGGGGAAAAGTACATTTTCAGCTTTGTATCTGTATTTATCTGTGTCTTTATTTTTATCAGGCAAGAAGAAACTAAAATTGCTGGTAATACATGTTCTGAATAAAGAGGTTTCGAAGTAATCATTAGCCAAGTGTAACATGACTAAGGAACCCAGGCAACATTTGCTTTCATTTATACTTCAGACTCATCTGTGTCCTCAGTTGGTAGGGAGAACAAGAAAGCGCAGAATTTGATCCACCTTTGTTTTTAACACTGAACTTTGAATTTTAGAAATAGTGCAATAGATGCACACAAATTATAATTGGCACTCAGTCCATAGTACTGAACTTTTTTTCTGCCTCATATTCTTTTTAGCTATACAAATACATATGGTTATTCCACATGAGTCTCTTAGTCAGGACACTGGTATATTTTATGATTACACAACTCTTACGTTTGCACAAATACTATTTCTTTGTTGGGTCAAATCTTTAATTTCTACTTCAACATCTATCAAATCAAATACTAAAGTTTTTAGTATTTTCTGTCATATATATTTTATATAAAAATAGGGTGTGGATCATTGTTATAAATGATGCAGAGAAACCTGATTCCTACCTGCTTTTTTTTTTTTTTTTTTTTTCCTCTTATTTTTAGATGGCTTCCATTTATGTCCCAAGGTGTAATTCATTCAGAAATTGAGCTGTATCCTCACGGTAAGTTTTAAGGTTTCTCTACAAAAGCATGGTCAGTAAGTTGTAATTTTTTCCCTTGAAGAAATTGAGGCTGAATTTACACATCAAATATCAGCGTTAAGCATTGTGCCACTTCCTTTGTTATATTTCTAAATGAATACAGTTTGTATTTGCATTGTATGATGGGTATAAGTGTTAGCGAGGAAGTAATGAGGGAATGATTGAGATGGAAAATTTTCTTGTATTGGCGTGAAGGTCAGAATCACAAAATGTCCTTTGCATCTCTTCTTTCAAACCTTTAATGTTGAAGGAAAGATCCTTTATTAATTGCATTTTTTGTTGTTGTTTTGGCAGAATTTCAAATAAACCAACATGTGAAAATGCAAGAAGTAAATGGTAAATGCTCTAGTTTTCTCTCTTTAATGAAGACTATTTCTGTTTCAGAACTAATTGCTTTACACAATTCTTGCCATTTGTATTTATTTTAGAACACTAATTGCAGCACACTATCTGAATATTTTAGTAAACTCTGAACTTCATATTTTAATTTAAACAATAAATCTATTTATGCTTTTTTTCTTGTTCTGTCATTTTTCTTTCCAGTAATGTTAATTTTCTCTTTGTTTACTTTTTCTCTAGTACTTATTTGTTATCTACCTTAATTTCAGCTCTTTTAGTTAACTTTTTAAACCATGATTTTTTCTCCAAGGCTATATATAGTTTTGACTCATCATTAGGTTTACATTTTCTGGTTTTACCTGTGATTTCATATTTGTTCAGCTTAACTTTTCTGTCCTTGCAACCAGTGCAGATTAAGCTACAAATCTTAATAACACAGAACATTTTCTCACCTGTCAGAAGTGCTATTGAATCACAGAATCGTTTGAGTTGGAAGGGACCCCCAAAAGTCACCTAGTCACCTGGGGCAGTGAGAACCCATGGTTCTGCCCAGGGGGGGGTGGTCTGGGGCTGCAGCGTGGGCCCCTTGACCGTGCTGAGGGGCTGCTCCCTGGACGCTGATCCAGGAAGTGCTAAAGTTTGAACAACAATTTAGAAGCTGTCAGGAGAAAGTGTGAAAATGTTTATTCATAATGTGTTCTATCAATCAAGATACCCATGGAGACCCAAATAATTTATTTTAAATGGCATCCCCGTGGAAGTCATTAACTATAAGATTCATATCTAGTTATATAAAATATTATATTCAAATCCCATTGTCTTCTTAAAAATGTTATTTTGAATGAAAAATATTTTTGCCCTTGCTCCTTTCTATTCCCTTTTCAGAAGGCATTCATTTTCAGCCTGTTCCTCAGTCTTTGTGTCTTACGTGTTCTTCTTGCCTCGCTCCCACAAGGCCTGCACCTACAGATCCTCCTGTGCACAGTTCAAATGAGTCTGCTCAGGGCTTCCTGACCTTACAGATCTCTACTTTGTATCATTGAAGTTGTGTGCTTGTCTGGATGCACGTTAAAACCTGCAACAGGCAAAAATTGCCCCGTAAACCTAATGAAAGATGACAATGAGAGGGAGTAAACCAAGCGTAGATTCGATTGGCTTATCACAGGACCCTTCTCCAGACTTGGTTAGAGAAATGTGTTTGTCCTGTCCAAAAGACCTGGACAGCCTTGCCATTAACAAAACTTATCCCTTGGCAAAACAGACCTGTTTTATGGAAGCATAAGGTCCTCAGTCTGGATTATGTAGCCAAAAGTACGTACACCATGCAGCCTTGTGTTTGGGGCACTTCCTGAAATATGGAACAATAGGAAAGAGACTGGAAGACTGGAAGGCAGCTTTTCGCCCCCCCCCCC
>VXAV01003657.1:43011-60614 GCA_013399715.1 Alectura lathami | reverse complement strand
CTCTCCCAGCGGGCACCGGCGCGCCGGGGGCTGGGGCTGGGCACGGCCGCGGCACCGGGTTTTGCATGGCGCGTCGGAAGGGCCGTCCGCTGGAACAGGAGCTGGAAAACGCACTTTTCGGTGCTGAAACCGGAGATGAGGCGCGATCGGCGGTGCTTCACAAGCGCGTGCCCGTTAAAGGCGAGCTCAGCCTTCGATGCACGCTGAAACCTGGATTTTCAAGGGATTCACCAGCCAAACAGCAAAGGAGTGCCTGGGGATTCTTGCGGTTTACTCCCATCCATGATTAATTTTTGGGGCAGTGATGGACACATTTCTCGCCTCACCTTCAGCTCCAGAAGTCATGCAGCTTCTCAGCCTCGCTGTAACTATTTCCTCTTCTCCCTCCGGAGGCTGGCGTTCCCGTTGTGTCAGTAAGCCACTTGGTGCTAATTCTCTGCTTTCGGTGGTTTTTGGTGGGTTTTTTTTGTTTGTTTGTTTTTGTTTTTGTTTTTGAATTTAATGCTGTATTTTAACAACTTGACTCCCAAGTACTTGGGTTACTGCTTTCAGCTGAGAGCTGAGCCGCGTTACCTTCCTTCTAACCCGTCCTCCCCGGGAAGTTACACGTGCCAGCATTAAGCTCGGTGACTCCACGCCAGCGTGGCTTTGCTAAGCCTGCTCCCCAAGGGCTCTGCGGCATCTCCGCAGCAGCTGCGGGGATGAGCGGGGTTCAGGTGCTTGCCAGAGCTGCTCTGGGTGGCCAGGCCTGGACGTGGCTGAGTCCTGCAGCGCTGGGGCCGTGTGGGTCTCCGTGCAAAACCCGGAGCAGCGCTGCAGCCGAGCTGGAAATAGGATGGGGTCTGTGGATAGGGCGGCTGGCAGGGAGCAGAGCGCTGCATCCGTGGCTTACCTCTTCTGTTGCCAGGTTTGTTCCAGCGCTGGAGACACCTTTGAGTGCCTGTGGGTGGCAGTGGGGATGTTTTGAGATGAAATCATTGCTGAATCTCACCACTTTCCTGTTCTTTTTGTAGGTCCGAGCTCAGTTAAAAACAAGAAAAAGGGTAAGTTTGAGTTTTAATGTAATTTTCCTTCACTGACCCTTTGCTGTGCCTGCGTTAGCAGCCCTGGCTGTGAATTCTCTTTAACCAACACGAATGAGAAAGCCAGCGAGGCGTTCACCTCTCAGCAGATGGCAAGGGTGAGCACGGTGTGCCGAGGGAACAGGCTGCGTGCTGCCCGCACCCAGCACGGCCAGGGCAGGACTGCATTCCGCAGCAGCAGCGTGGGGCTGGAGGCATTTCTTAAAGCCTCCTCCAAAAGCCAAAGGACGTTAATTAACTGCCCTGTGGAGAAGTCATTCTGAAGCTGCTGTCATTCAGCCGTTGAGTTGTCGTGTGCCAGCCGCGGCGAGCTGCCTGCTCCCTGCAGCCTTCCCTCTCCGTTCTGCCGTGGATCTTGCTGCAGGACGGTGCCGACTTCAAACCCACCAGATTCAGCGGGCGTACCCCCCGCGGCTCCCGGCTGTGCACCGAGGCAGGGGTGTTGCCCCATGTTTCCTCGCCGAGCGCTGGCCAGCCCGTGGGTGCTGTCTGCCTTTCCTGCCGCGCTCCTCGAGCTGTTTGCAGCGCGCCGTCAGCTCGTGCAGTGCAGGTTGGAGAGGGTTTGTGAGCAGGGTTTTCGGCACGCAGCCCCGTGCTTCGTGGGGTGTCTGCCAGCTCTGCGTGCGTGAACATATTCAATGTTCATACGTTTATTTGCTACCAGAAGCCAAAGATCTGGGTTCTTTATAGACTTTTGCTCAAAAATACGCGTGTGTGCCCGCTGCTGCTCCTCAGACCCATCAGAGCACCCCCAGGCCGCAGCGCGCTCCCAACGCGTCGCAGGTTGCAGGGAAGCCACAAGCTGTGCGCAACTCAGGGGCTCCCCCAGACGTGCTCTCTCTGAAGCACACGGCACTCGCCGCCGACGCAAGGCTCCGCTTAGCCGGGGGTCAGCAGGAGTCTGGGGAAGGACTGCCCAGGCTTCAGCTGCCTGCGCTGCCCAGCCCCAGCACGGGGCGGCTGAGCTGCTGCGGCGTCCGCTCATCCTCTGACAGCACAGCACAGCACAGCACAGCACAGCACAGCACAGCAAACCGCTCCTGCTTGGTGCACGTGACCTCAGAATTAATTTATGGCTGGGAGGTCGAGGCAGGCCGCAGATAGAAACTTTGTTTGTTGTTTATGCTCCAAAGCAACGTAAAATTTTATGCTGGGGAAGTCTGTCCTCACGAAACCCTGTAACCCCAAACCCTGCGGCATCAGCTGAGCTAACAGCAAACGGGGGCTGCGGTGCTCGTGGCGGTTCTGGCGGAGCCAGCGCTATGTGCAGCTGTAGGGCTGCATAAAAGACTTCAGTTTTATGGTATTGTCACATGTCGTTGTTGTTTAAAATTGGAGCTTATTGTCTAGCAGATGACCGTGAAGGAAAGCGCAGGGGCCGTGCCGCGCTCAAGCTGTGCTGTCTGCCTGGTGCGTGGGGCTGGAGACAGAGGTCCCCTCAGTCAGAGGATGAATCGGGCTTTATGCCGCGCTTGGTGACTGCCTTCTGCCTTGTGACGTTAGTGAGCAGGATTCCATTAATACAGAGAGCAGTTGAGGAAGGAACAAGAGTGCATGGAACATAAGTGTCCCTGTGCTGCTTCAGAATTGTCTGCAGTTGTGTCACTGCTGAGCTAGCAGCTAAGGCAGTCGCGGGCCAGATTTCGGAGACAGGGCAGTTACAGCAGCTGTGATGTGTGTCCCCCTGGGGGGGGAAAGCAGGGGGAGACGGCCGCGGGGCTCCTGACCCAGCCTCGGGGTTGTCTGGGCTGAAGGAGTGTGGATGAAAAGAATTTGCCAAGTGGGCTGTGGGGGAAATAGGTGAGGGTCTGGGTTCAGGCTGTCATTGTCCTGCGAAGGAGGAGAATTGCTGGACTAGAGGATGCCTGGCTCGTGGCCAGCCCAGGCTCGAGGGCACCTCTGCTAACCTGGGTGGAAATGCCCCAGGTGGCAGGTTGTCCCCCTGAGCTTTTGCCCTGCTTTTGCCCCAGTATTGCTGCGTTCCTTGAATTATGCAGAGTTAGCTTAACTTACTGTTCTGCTTTAAAAGATAACATTCCACTTCCTCCAGACCTAGAACTAAAAGCAGGGCTGGAGGTTAATTCTGTGCGGCTCTCGCAGCCCCCGAGCGTTGCTGGAGGAAGCAGCTGGGTGCTGGAGCAGACGACGTGGGAGGGGACCGTGCCCCACGCCGCAGCCGAGCGGCACAGCTGTCCCCTGTCCCCGGCCGCCGTGCGCCAGATCAGATCCTTCCAGTTCGGGGTGAACTGAAGTTTCTCACGGTTTTGTCCCATGGCAGCGAAGCATAGTAGAGAAGGAAGTAGATGAATGTACTCGGAAACCATTCCAGCAGTCTTTGTTTCCAATCCCCGCTGCTGCTGTTGCCTTAGGAGCTGTTGAGTTCTGCGCTCCGCAGGCTGTGTCGCAGCAGCTGATGGAGCGGCTTTGTTACTTCAGTAACGCTCTTTGGCACAGAAGCCGTTATAAAATTGCACTTTAAAAACTGCATCACAGGGCTGTAATTTCTCTCGGGGATCTGGAAAAGCGGGAAGTCGCAGTCAGGCCGTCCCTGCAGACCCTGCTGCGGTCCGTGTGTGCGTGGCCGAGCAGAGCCCTTACCCGCACGGCTGCACCCCTCCTCTTCCCGTCCTTCATCGCTGCGCCGGAGGTGTTGGAGCAGCTCTTTGGTGCGTTCAGCCCCAGGGCCCCGTTAGCCCTTCCTTAACCCTCCACCCAGAGCCCAACCTGACGCTGAGTTCCTTTTTGGCACTGCAGCACCCCAAAGCTGCACGCGCCGTGGCAGGGTGCTGCGTGCCGGTGGCGTGATGGTGGCAGTAGAGGTTGATGCACTAACGCACACGTACGCGTTTGGCCTTGTGTTTTCCAGGTAAGAAGGCCGGTCCTCCAGGGCCCAACGGTCCCCAAGGGCCACCAGGTCCTCCAGGGCCCCAGGGTCCCCCCGGCATTCCCGGCATCCCCGGGATTCCCGGCACCACCGTCATGGGTCCGCCCGGCCCCCCGGGACCACCGGGCCCGCAGGGGCCGCCAGGGCTGCAGGGCCCCTCAGGTAAGCGCTCTCCCCAGCACGGGCCTTGGTTCCTGCCAGGCTGATGCAAACCCCGGTTCTGCACCCGGACCAGGCAGGGTGACGCTTAGCACGAGCGCTGATCCGTCTCGGGAGCACGTGAAACCAGGCCAGCTTGCCTCCTGTAGAAGTCAAATGAAAATCTGCTTTTCTCCTGCAGTCCTCGGTTGCGTTTTCCTTTGTGCCTCGTGCCAATTACTTCGTGCAGCTCCCTGAATTTAATAGCTCTTTAAAATGCATGTTAATGGAAGCTGCCATCACTGCTGTTTGCTTTATCTGTGCAGTCTGGTATTACAAAAATGCTTCTTCAGAGAAATCGGGGCTGCCACCCTATGGCTGGCGTGGCTTTCAAAGGAAAACTTGGTTGGCTTTTCAGTTTGTATCTCAGGAATTGCAAAGCACAGGCCAGCAGCAGCATGAGGTCCTTAGCACTGCAGAGCGCTGCCCGCAAGCATCTCCTCTTTCATGGAGATTTGGCTCTTGGAGAAAAGATGTTTCAGCATGGAGCTCGAATGCAGTGGATGACCTGCGTTACTGCAGAGTCACACTTGTAATCTTTGCAGCCAAGAGTCTTCCTTGCCGCCGCTGATCAGGACAAGGGTTGTGCAATTTTTCCTTCTAGTGGAAACTGGCTGAATAACGTGGGGGCGTTTTGATGGTGTTAGGCAGAAATGTGGGGTTAAAATGGGCAAAAAAGTAGCATGAGGCTTTTTCTTATCTACTTTCTAACATGGAGCTGTACCCCAGTGCAGCTGCTAACGCCCTCCTGCTGAAGTGGGACTTTGATGTTCGTTATGGGGTAGGAGAAGTTTTCTTTACAGGGATAGTCACTGCTTGCTCTGCAGTGATGTGAAATTGCCTTTTGCAGGTGCCACGGACAAGGCGGGCTCCAGAGACATCCAGGTTGGTTGAGCCCCTCTCGCGTTGCCAGCATGTTTGCCAACACGTAAAACCCACCCCTCGCCGTGTGCGCGGGGTCACAGCTGCCCCCAGTGGCGGACCGCGCTCACCTCCTCATTGCCCAAAAGCAAGCTGTGTTAATCTGGCTCGGGCTCCTCGCCTCTTGCCCCGTCCTCGAGCGCGTCGGTCTCAGCTGCTCTGGTCCTTCTTGTTCACGACCAGCAGCAGTGCTCTCACGCGCTGCTCAGCAGAGCTGTGTCAAGTTGCTGCGATGCAGTGGTTCTGACCGCCTTTAAATCCCTGTCGTCTCGTTTGCAGCCAGCTGTGGTCCACCTTCAAGGCCAAGGCTCAGCAATCCAAGTGAAGAATGGTAAGGATCTCATGATATTGGCACTTAGTGAGCCCGTCCTGCAGCCCTAGTCGTGCACCGGGATCTAAGCCACCCTGTGACACGGTCACTGACCGTGACAGACTGATTCCCACGGCCCAGGCCCCGCAGAGGAGCCTCCTGCGCAGTGCCTTCCCCTGTTTCTCCTGCGCTCAGACCTCTCCCCCGGTTTGTTCCGTGCATCTCCCGGTCATTCTGCCCCACTGGACCTCACTCCTCCTTGACCTCCAGATACAGTGTGCCTCCGCCCACCTGTTATTAAATCCTCAGTGTTCCCGAGTCCCCTGACTGGCCAGCCTTCTGTCCCAGACTCATTTTTTTCCTATTTTAAGCCTGCAGTGTATCCTTTTCCTGTCTCGGCCCCATTACCCTGTGTTTTTCTCTGTTTTCCCCATTCATTTATTTCGGGGGAAGCGCGGCTGTAGCGGGAGCTGCGAGGCCGCAGAGACGCGCACCCTGCCTCGTGCTGCTGCAGGCACGCACCCCGAGCAGCCTCCGCGGCCCCTGAGCACCCCGACCCCAAGTCCTGCCGAGCCCTTTCACGTCCACGGCAGCTCTTTGCTCTCCTCCTTCCTCCCCGAATCCGTCTCCGATTTCTGCTCACGTTCCCCGTGCCAACAGCTGGGTCTCATTCACGAGCTGCTGCCTCTCGGCTGGCGATGTCTCGCTGTGCTGGGGAGGAGCTGGCTGTCTCGTCCCCTGCCCGGACCCCGGGGAGCCCTGGGGACAGGGCTGCAGGACCCGGGCGCAGCGACTGCCGCGCTGTGGGATGGGGAGGGCTGGCCAGGGCTCGGTGCATCTCTTGCGGCAGGCGCGAGCTGTGGGAGCCGGCATTTCTCACGGCTGGGAAGTGTGCCTCAAGCTTTACTGTAGTGGGGTGGGGGAAAGCTCCCAAAACCAAGAAGGAAGTCTGCTGTTTCTAACAACAGCACGAGGGAAAAGAAGCTGTTGTGCTGAAGTTCGAAAAGGAATTATCCCATTGTTGATGGGACCCTTCTATGTTTACAGAGCGTGCACTGCTCCCTAAGGGTGGGAATTACCCCGTAACCGTCCCTCCCTGCTGCTCGGGAACAATCCGCTGCTCGCAGCCTGCCTTCCTTGGGCGCTCGGAAATTAATGGTGTCCAGCTGACAGAGAGCAGAGCGCACGGCCTGGCTGCCTCGCGGCTGGGGGCAGGGAGCAGCAAGGCAATGACGGCTGGGAGGAAAACAGGTCGTGTCTGATAAAGCCCGCGGGCTGCGGGCTGTCCTCGGCACCCAGCAGTGTCCTGGGGGTGTGCTCGCTGGCCCCCGCAGGGACGAGAGGCCCGCTGGTGCTGTCGGTTACTGCGCTGGCTCCGGTGACAGAGGGCTGGGTGGTGGATCTGCAAGCCCCTGAGGACCCCAGCACGGGTTACGGTGGTGTGGTGTGGCCATGTCATACTTTGTGGTTGTTTTGGCTTTTCAGGATGTAGGATATGGAATGACAAAGCATTTGGTAAATTAATACTCGTTATAAAGTTCAGGTTGTTGAAGTCAAGGAATACCAGAATTAAAATCAATCGTACAACCCTGAATTGGCCTCCGTGCACAGATGGGTCCTAAGAGACTTTTTCATCCTGGAGCCGCACACATTTTTTTCCACGATAATGCTGTTTGCTTTGCTGCAGGGACCAGTTTTCTTCTAGGGAGGATCCCGAGGCTTAACGTGAAGATACGAAGGCTGTACCCTTGTGCTCAGCAGCACCAAGAGGGGGCGGGCATTCCTCCCATTCCCGCAGGGACAGGAGTCACAGTCCCACCCTGGCCTTGCTGTGGTCCTCGGGGAAGTGCCTGTGTTCAGCACTCCGCTGAAGCTTTGTTACATTCAGCGTGGATCGTGCAGATGTGGGGAGGGGAATGCGCAGCGAGGTGTGAAGCTGAGGGGATTTAATGCTGTTGTGGCCGGGTAGTGTTGGCTGAGAGTCTTGCTTGGAGAACTGCGTTCTGAGCCTACCCCTGCTGCGGAGTTTCTTCCTGACGCCAAGTAGCAAGGGGCCAGGAGCTTCCAGAGGCACCCGGGGCCTGAAAGCTGCTGTAGCCACAGCTGCAGCATGCTGTTTGCGCTCTGCTGCTGAACATGCAAAAAGAGCTTGAAAAATCAGCCCCCGGCCTCCCCGCTGAATTCAGCAAATTCTTTGAAGTACTGGCGCTGACTTCCACGTGCCAGAGCGTCCCTGCTGCGCAGCAGGGACGATGGCACTTGGTTTTGATGGGAACGCGTGGTCAGGCCTGGGGACCACTCAGCTGTGATAATAATCTCACCTTAGCGCCAGGAGCAGACCAGCTGGCCTGCACCCAGCGCCGGGGATGCATGCTGAACTTCAGGGGTGCTCCCCGCACGGGTGAGCAGAGGCGCGGGGCGCTGGTCCCATGCCCCGAGCCGAGCGGGTGCCCGCCCGAGCGGTGCTGGAGCCAGAGCCGGCGCCCGGGGGAGGAGGCACGGCCAGCGCGGCGCAGGCTGCCATGCCGGGGTTTTCCTGCCGAGCTGCTTGACTCCTCCGCGGGGGTCTGTGGCGGCCGCTGTGCGTGAAGCTTGCAATGTGACTGTATTTCTGTGCTCCCGCGCGTTTCCTTCTGACGGGTACTGAGTGACTGCCGTTTTCTCATACTGAGATCTTTCAGGTGGAGTCCTCAATGACTGGTCTCGCATCACTATGAACCCCAAGGTGTTTAAGCTGCATGCCCGCAGTGGGGAGCTGGAGGTACTGGTGGACGGCACATACTTCATCTATAGTCAGGTAGAAGTGAGTACGGTCCTAGGCCTAACTCCTATTCTTGTGTTCCAATGGAAGCCTTGCATGAACCACGAGAGGGCTCCAGACAACTAGTGAATGCCAACAACTTGTATGTACTTTTAACCACTTCGTGCTCTAGGAAATGTGTGTCGGAGGAAGAAGTTAGAGTTTCCAAGGGCGAGGCCACACGTTTCGCCGTGACACCGGCTGCAACAGATTAGTCACTGCGACACGCGCAGATGCCCAGCCCCATCCCACATGCCTCCAATGCCCTTTTCCCCTCCACGCTGACCGTGCAGTCACTCGCCAGCAAATCCAAACCTTGCTGCAGAGCAGGAGTCCCAGCAGGAAGCCGGGCTCTGTGCTTTAGGAGGGCTGTAATGCCAAAACGCTGACAGCCTGTGATCACTGAGCAACCTGTAGGCACGGGGCTCCCAGCCCGGCGGCTTGGCCAAACTCCAGCCCAGGTAACTCCGTTTGGCCTCCACGCTCTCCGTGTGGCTTCAGACTGACGCCGTGCGCCAGCAGCCTGGTTGTGCAGCGGGGTGGTCGGCCGCTGCTTCGGTCAGCACCGGCGGTGGATGGACAGACTGCGTATGCAGAAAGCAGTGAACAAAGTAGCAGTTTGTTGCATTGTGATCGAAGATACAGCTATTAAGACATAATTTCCTCTCCCTACTTGAAAAAAGATGCATTTAATGCGGTGCGTCCAGTCTCCTGCAAGTCTGTGACGTGGAGCATGGACAGCCACGCTCTGCCCAGCCCGTCCAGAGCAGTCAGGGCGTCTGGTCAGCTGTGCACTGGGAAGCTGTCCAGATTTGAGCACCTCCAGTCTCCTGCTCGTGACTTGCCTGTAGTCATGTAGCAGCAGCACTGGGACTGTGCCGGCTCAGACGCAATGGGCTGCGGGTGTCAGGTTAGACGGGGGCTCTTCCACGGGACCGGATCCGTGTCTGGGTTGGATGGGGACAGGCAAAGTTACTCTACGTGGGCCGAGGTGTAATCGTCTCCCAAGCGCTTCATGGTAATTGCTGGCCACAACGTTGGGCCTCCGAAGCCGTTGTCACTTGTAGTCCATCGAGGAGAAAGGGGACGCAGCCTTGTTCAGCTTCTGTGCTCACGGAGCGTAGGCTGAGAAGAACTGGCAGAGGCATCCAAAGCGAGTAGCGAGTGACCTTCTGTCAGGACGAAGCAGCTCCCTGGGAGGGCCTTCTCTTTGTCCAGGCCTCTCTCAGGCATCCTGAAGCTCTTCAGAATCAGTCCGCGGGAGGTGGTTAAGTACCTGAGCGAGCAGCAGAGTCACGGGCACTCGGTCCCTGAGTCTAGCAGTTAGATCAGTGCAGATGCCGTTAGGTCGTTTGCTTCCAAGCCGTGGGGCTGGGACAGTGCCTCCCCTGTAATAGCTTGTGCCTCCGAAAGCACCTCAAGTCCAGCTGCAGAGAAGGCAGCTCCCAGTACATCTTAGGGCATTTTTGATGTCAACACTAAAGGAGGCTCATGGGACCCAGAAGGCAGGACTTGCCAGGTAAGTGAAAGAGGACTTCAGTTAAAACCTTTCTGTTTGTGTGTTGGATGGAAGGCTGTTGGTAGCAGACAGGTTTGTTCTCAGATCTCGGTGGCTGGGCCTGCACAGGTTTGTAAAGTTTCCTCTCCTAAGCAGGGTGTAGCGTGAGGACTGGTAGCTCAGCCGCAGAGGTGCTGGAATTCACAGGCGCTTGCATGCTTGTGTCAGTGTGAAGTGACAGAGTTCCCTGGTGTCCCGTTGGCTTGAGGGCCTTCGGCCTCAGACGAGTCAACCTCCCGTGAGCGTGGGTGGCCAGGGGCCAGGGAGAGGACGGTCAGCGCAGGGCACACGCGTCTGCACCGAGAGGCATGTGGACATGTTCCTGGTGCGCAGCTGCACTGCCTAACGACCCTTCTTCTTCCTGCTTCACATCAGGTATACTACATAAACTTCACAGATTTTGCCAGCTATGAGGTGGTGGTGGATGAGAAACCCTTTCTGCAATGCACTCGGAGTATTGAGACCGGCAAGACCAACTTCAATACCTGCTACACAGCTGGGGTGTGCCTCCTCAAAGCCCGGCAGAAGATCGCCGTGAAGATGGTCCATGCTGACATCTCCATCAACATGAGCAAGCACACAACTTTCTTTGGGGCCATACGCCTAGGAGACGCGCCAGCATCCTAGATGAACTTGGCATGTCCGAGGACACTCACGGAACTGCACAGTGCTGCTGTTCATAAGCGTATCAGTATTTCAGGGGGTTCTGTAATCCGGCCATAAGGAAAACTGATCCAGAGCTATTTATTCCTATATGTGAATGCAGGAAGCACAATGTCTGCTGTGACTTGCATGGAGACTTGGATCCAAAAGCTAGCTGAAAAAGCGTGGTGAGGAGGAAAGGCTGTCGTGTCTGCCTTGTCTCAGTATTTCAAGTATTACTGCACTGATATTCCGCTCTGTGGTCTTCACATGAGGCTTGTTGAGAATGATGTGGGTCTCTGCTTTTATGTTGCACTAGCAAGAGCATCCCAGGCAGCAGCGGGAGAAGACAGACGTCTGCCACGCGGTCCTGTCCAGGCACTCCTGCTTCTGCCCGCTAACGAGAGCAAGGAATGGGGCTTCTGGTTTTCTGCCTTCTCAGTTCTAACTGGAATGGCGGCGTGGTGCGAGGGGAGGTGAGAGAGAGTCAGTGGTGTTTACATTCATCCTCAGGAGCGTGAGGAGGGAGGGCGAAGTGCCTCTGTCTAGAGCTTGGAAGCAGGTGGCAAAAGCAGGAAGGTGAATGCTGAACAGAGCAGGCTTAGCACAGAGAGCTGCCTCTACATTCCAGAATCACAGATCCCAAAGATAAAGACTGTTCCCGTTCCAGAGCCTCTGCTACTTCCAGCTCCTGCCATTGCCCCAGAGGCATGCGTTGCCCTGACGGGGGGCTGCCTTAAAGTACTGCTGCTGTTCCAGCAATTTGTGGGGTTGTTTTGGTTTTTGTTTGGGGTTTTTGGTTTTTTTTTTTTTTTTGTCTTTTTAATTAATATTTTGCAAACCAGAACACATTTCTACAGGCTTCACAGAGCCGCGTAGAGCAGACACAAGTACTTGTGAAAACACTCTGAAGAAGTTTGTCATGTTTAAGAATAAAATATTCAAACAGGAATTTTTTTTTTTTTTCTGTTTTAATAGCAACTGCCCCGCTCTTAGATGTGGTTTTGATCCTTGCTCCCCACACCCCGTTCCTTTTGGCACCCTTCTACCTAAAATGCTCTAATAAGTGGTGATGGAGTCCCTAGCAAAAATGCGTATTTAAAAAGCCTGGCCTAGCATGAAGTCACCACTTTTTCTTCTCTCTGAGCCCTGCTGAGTCTAGTCATAACCCGATTTCTGGTGACTAATAGCGAAGCTGGGACGCTATTGTTTCTCTTGGCTTCTTGAGCAACTCTCTCCCGTTACCTCCCCTCAGCTGGCGAGATCTAAAGCTATAAGATGTGTTTGGGCCGAGGAGGAGGCTGGGCCGCTGATTGCTCTCTTGTGCCGTGCCCCGCTTCGTGCTCGGCGGTGTTCCTTTTGCAGCGGGCTCTCTTTTCGGAGCACGTTGTGTTGAGGTTGCAGCCTGCGCAGCGAACAGGGGCGGCTGCCTGGGGAGCGTGGCCCCGCTGGCAGCCCCCGGTGTCACCTGCGGGGCCGCGGGGCCAGCGCCCACCCGCGCCACGGGCGGCGGTGGCTGTGACCGCAGCGGGGCCCGCCCTGGCTGCAGCGTTCCTGGCTCCGCTGCCTGTCCCCGGCCGTCGCCAGTGATCTCACTTGCCAAGTATTGCAGTTATTGGGAGATAAATATTTCTTGGGGGCACCCAGCTTTGGCTTCAGCCTTGCTATTCACAGGAGGCGTGCAGTTTATAAAATAGCTGCATGAAAAATGGCCTGCTATTTCTTTTTCAGTACGTTCTCCTCCTTTCTAGCCTTAACATGTTGGACCAGCAAGAGCCTGAGGGGCACTGAACTAGTCTCTGTGGTTTATTTCCTTTAAAATGGATTAGGAAGGACATGTTCCTCTGACAAGAATGAATCGGGACAGCTGCGTGCAGTGAGAACATGAAGCAAACCGTTAACGGGATGGCTGTAGGACACGGCCTGAACAGCAGGACTTGGGGGCAAGCATCAACACCGAAACGGCTTGGGAGAGCGCGAGGGATGCAGCGCGCATTCCTCGGCCCCGCTGGCAGGATCTGTCACTCACTGCCGAGCGTGGCCGCGAGCTGGGTGGAGGCTGGGGGAGAATCCCTCGCTGCTGTCTTCCTGCGTGCCGGCGGTGCTCGCCAGCTCGCCCTCACCGACGTGCCTTAGCTCTGCTGCTCGGAGGTTGGCCGGGCTCCAGCTGCAGAAATGCAGCAAGCAGCCGACAGGTATGGAATTCGTCGTCTGAAACCTTCTTTCTCCCCAGATCCCTGATACCAAGACAGCCCGTGGGGAAGCCAGCTCTGCTTTTGTGCTCGGGGCACCTCTGGGAGGAAGGATTCTCTGCATCACACGCGTTAGCTCACGGCTCCCTGCCCGAAAACACCCGGCTGGGCTCTGCTCAGCGCCCTTCTCACCCGAGTCAGTGGCTGGGGGCTTCCTGCTGCCACCACCAGCCCACCGGGGGCTAGAAAAAGGCACCCGAGCTGTGCCTGGAGGGGGTGAGCAAACTGCATTTGCGTGCTCGTTCCTGCAGCTGGCGGGGCAGCCCCTCTCCCTGGTGGTCTGTGGAGGGCAGGGGGCTGCTGTGGAGGCTCTCGCAGTGCTGGCTGGGTGCAGGGTTTTGATAAGGCAGAAAGCCTGGAAGGTGCAGAGCCAGGCGTTCACCCGGGATGCTCTCGGGTGTGCATCTTCCATGCTCCATGAAATCCAGATGAGCTGCAAACAGCGCTGTCCCTGCTGTGTCAGCTCGGAGTGTGGGAGCAGAAAGGCGGCAGCTGGCAGCGAGCCCCTTCGCCCCGTCTGCGGGCTGAGCCTCCGTTGGGGTTGGTTCCATTTCGCGGGCTCACGGCGCAGATGCTCTCCCCTGTCCAGGCCCGGCAGTGTGCGATCGCTGCACCCCTTGGCAGGCCGGAGCCCCACGCCGTGCCTGCCCTCGTCGTTGCCCGGTGTGGGAGGAAACCTCCCCTCAGCCTCCCCAAAACCGTAATGGGAGAGGAGCTGAGGGACGCGATGCACAGCTCCAGGCCCTTTATCTGTTTGAGCTGCACAGATATACTGATGCTGTTCCATGCTTCAACATCTTTATTCAAGACACTATCTGTATATAAAATATACATAATGTATATAAATTAGGATGTAAGTTTATGTAAATTGTCAATATTTTCTTTGCAAATAAAGCTTTTTCCTGATCTCTGGGTGTCCTCCGTGCTCAGCGCTGTATCAGCCAGGGCTGCTTCTGCCCCAGCTCTCAGACATTTCCCTGCATGCGAGCAGGGTGGGCTCTGTGCCTAAAAGGATGCCCCAAAAGAGAGGGGGCCTCGGGCTGATTTCACCCACCCTGTGTGCCCTGCAGACCCCTGCCCAGCACTCAGATGTGGCCGGGGTGAGGGCGGTGTTCCCCGGGCAGCGCGGTGCCAGCGTGCGGGGCAGCTCCCGGCTGGGGGACGGGGGACGGGGACGCGCGGTTCAGCCAGAGGTCGGTGGCTCCCCGGGTGGAGCCCGTCTGGTGCCACATCTGGACAGATGTGCTCTGAGAACAACTGGGGGTTGCTCTCTGCAGCTGCGGCCGAGCGCACGCACTGCGGGGAGGGCTCAGCCCCCAGCACCAGGCGGGTGTCCTGTGCGCTGGGTCCGGCTGTTGGCGTCCGTGTGTCCGGGGTGAACCACAGCCCAGGGGTGACAAAGCGCTGCACGGCGTGAGCTGGTGAAGGGCAACGCCAGGACAAGCTAGGCTGCTTGTCTTTAGATAGAGCCAGATACAGATGGAAGATGCAAACAGCAGAAAAACGCCGCGTGTTGTTCTGCCGGGCGCACCTCGGAGCAGAGCGACAGCTCTGGCTGCTGGAACCTCTTGCTGCAGGCTGTGCCGCAGCCCGGGCACGCTTCTTCGGGCGGGGGGAGATCAGCCCCCTGGAGCCAAACCGACGGCAACAAGTCCGTTCGGCAGAGCTCCCCGCGGAGCCTGCAGTGGGCTGGACCTGGCCACAGCCGCGTGTCCCCGGGGAGCGTGTGGCCGCTAGGTGGCACAGGGACACGGCGCTGCCTCCGCGGGAGCACCCCTGGCCTGGGCGGGCGGCTCCGGGCGCAGCCTGGGGCTGCAGCACGACGCGTCCCCAGCGTCCCTGTCCCCAGGATGGGTCGGGGACGCAGCAGCCATCCTCCAGGCCTGGTGGGGACGCGGGGAGGTGGCAGTGAGGAGCCCAGCTCTGCGTCCCTGCTGGGGACGAGGGAAGGGCTGACGGGGCCGGGGGCTGCACCCGCCCCCAGCGCCCACCCCGGGCTTTGCGCCGTGCAGGCACCGCTGCCCGAGGGGCCGGGTGGTGGAAGCGCAGTGGCTGTTGCCCAGGGTGTGCAGGAGCCAGGAGGAGAATTTCCTTCCCCAGCGCCACGCTCACCTCTGGCCCTGGGGGTCCCGGGGGTCCCCAGGGCGCAGGCATAGCCCAGCCCTGTCACGGGGCAGGGGAAGCCCGAGGAAGAGCAGGGAAATCCCGCGGAACCCCTCGGCTGTCCAAAGCACCCTTGTCCTTCCTGGCGCTTCATCTCCACGGTGGAGTCAGCCGATCACCTGAGCCCCCCTGCAGCCCTGCCTCCTCCCCACGGCCGCGGTTTCTCTTTCCCTTCCTGGTGGCTTCGTGCACCGTTTTTCCCCTCCATGCTCGTGTGCGTTTCTTTTCCCACTTCCGCAGCTGCCAACACCCCCACGCGCTATCTCCTTCCCCCATCCCATGCTGAAGCCTATTTATAGTGCTCCAGGCAGAGGCTGGAGGACAGCACCGGAGGCGCGGGCAGGGCTGGCAGCGCCCGCAGCCACCATGCTCCGGCTCGCTGGGCGAGGCTGCCTGCTGCTCTGCCTGCTCCCCTCCATCCTCAGGGCCCAGCCTGGCAGGGAGGCGAGGCGCAGGCCTCTGCCGTGCCAGCAGGTAAGGCTGCTTCATGAAGATGCCGCGGGCTGGCACGGCCCCAGCCCTCCGCACTGGTTCAGAGCATCCGTCCCTCTGCGCAGCACAGGGAGGTGACAAATGCATCTCCCCGCGGCGCTAGCCTCACCCAGCCTCTTCACCCTTCCCTGTCTCCCCACTTTCATACCCCCTCTGCTCTCCTGTCTTCAGGCTGCTCCCCCGTTTGCCCGTAGCCCTTCCTAGACACCACGACAGGACAGGGATGCTCTGCACCGGTCCCCGCAGGGCAGCACCGTCAAGGTGCCGCTGCCTTCTCACTTGCTGGGCTGCATGGGAGGGCAGCCCGCAGGGCCAGGGAGTGAGGCTTCTCACACCACCAGGAACAGCATCAGGCAGAGGTTTCCTTCCCTGCCCCTGCTTATCCCCAAGGGCTGAGGCTCAGGATGTTGGTGATGACCTGCACCCCAAACCTGTGAATTGCACCGTCCACAAAAACAACTGCAAAAAGCGAGATCCCCCTCCACCTCTGACAGCCCACCCTGTGGACAAGCTCCTTGTCTCCTGAGCAGCTTTTGGCGGCCTGGCCCCTTCCAGTGGCAGGTGCAGGGCAGGTTGTGAGGAGCAGCTCACCTGGCTGGGGCCGTGCCTCGCACACCCTGTCCCGTGCTGACGGGTTTCCCTGTTTCTCTGTAGAGCCCCACGAAGGTGTCTTGCAGGGGCGCCGGCCTGCAGAGCTTTCCAAAGGAGCTCAGCCCAGGAGTGAAGTACCTCGAGCTGTCCCACAACCTCATCCAGAACCTGTCCGAGAGCCGCGTGCCCAGCCTGGGGCAGCTCGAGCACCTGGACCTGCGCTTCAACCGCCTGGAGGCCGTGTCGGGGCCGGCGCTGGCCCGGCTGCCCCGGCTGCGCTCCCTCCTGCTGGGCTCCAACCGCCTGCACCACAACTACCAGGCGAACGGGGCAGCCTTCCGCATGCTGGGCGGCGTCGAGGCCCTGGACCTGTCTGCGAACGAGCTGGAGAGCCACATGGTGGGCTGGTACCTGGCTGGCCTCGCCGCGCTGCGGACACTGCACCTGGCGGGGAACAGGATGAGCCAGCTGCCGGCGGGCTTCTTCCAGAGCACACCGCGGCTGAGCGAGCTCGACCTCAGCAACAACTTCATCGTGGAGATCGAGGAGGGAGCCTTTGAGGCTCTGCGGGAACTGGCGGTGTTGAACCTGGCTTTGAACTCCCTGCACTGCATCTCCAGCTTCAGCCTCAGGCAACTGCGGGTCTTGAACCTGAGCCACAACGCGCTGGAGCTCTTCGGCTGGGAGGAGGGCGGGGAGCCCTACCTGCTGCAGGTGCTCGACCTGAGCCACAACCGGCTCCTCTTCTTCCCGGAGCTCCCTGCCGCGCATCACCTCACGCACTTAAACCTCTCCAACAACGCCATTGCTTCGCTGGGCCCCGGCTCGCACGGCCCGGTGGAGTTTGTGCTGCCCTATGACGAGATGGCGAGGTTTAACAGGACGGCGAGCTTTGATGAGTCCTTGAGCACTGCGGCTGGCCTGACCCATGTGGCTGAGCTGGATCTCAGCAACAACTGCCTCCACGTGCTCCCGTTCACGTTCTTCAGTGCCCTGCGCTCCCTGCACACTCTCAGCGTGGCCATGAATTCCCTGCAGGACGTCACCAGGGAGCCGCTTACCGGTGACGGGGAGCACGCAGCTCTCTCCGTGCGCTCTCTGGACCTCCATGGCAACCTCATCCATGCCCTGCCCTGCTGGTTTTTTGATTTCCTGCCCCAGCTGGAGGCCATCGACCTGGGCTCCAACAGCCTCCAGCCTTGCGGGGGTGATCCGGGAGAGGCTCCGGGAGGGGGCTCGCTGGGGGCAGGACCCTGCACCGCCTTCTACAACGTCCCCCACCTGAAGCACCTCAGCCTCAGCAGGAACAACATCACCCAGCTGCCACCCCACGCCTTCAGCCGAACCTCGCTGCTCTCCTTGGACCTCTCTGAGAACCGGGACCTGTCCGTGCCCCGGTCGGCCCTGGCAGGGCTGGAGCACTCCCTGCAGCAGCTCTCGCTGCAGGGGAACCAAATGGGTGACGACGGGGCCGCGTTCCCCTGCCTGCAAGCGCTGAAGGCCCTGGACCTCTCGGGCAACCGCTTGAGCCTTTTGCCCGCAGATTTTTTCTGCTCCCCGCTGGAAACCCTGGACGTGCGCAACAATGAGATGCCCGCGCTGGCCGAGCGGGCACTGGCGGGCTGGTCCCGCAGCCTGCGGGTGCTGTGGCTGGCCGGGAACCCCTTCAGCTGCTGCGGGCTGGGCTGGCTGCACGCGCTGCAGGCGGCC
>VXAV01003657.1:26791-42205 GCA_013399715.1 Alectura lathami | reverse complement strand
TTTTTTTTTTTTTTTTTTTTTTTTTTTTTTTTTTTCCAAGCCTATCATGGTGTTACTGTGAAGAAGGGGGCATTTCACTGTAGAAGACAGTCCACCCCCGCCACCCACAGCGCTGCTGGCCAGGGTGGGATGTGGGGCTGGGGTGGCCTGGGTGGCCTCGCGCTGCCGCCCTGCCTCAGTTTCCCCTTGGTGTAAGCCATGCGGTGTGGGGTGGGGGATTGGTGCTGGGTTCACTACGGGGCTGGGAAATAAGAAAACCAGGAGGAGCCGTGAGGACAGGGAGCGGCTGGGGACGTGTGGAAGTCGAGCCAGGAAAACAGTGCACGGTTATCTGCGTGTGTGAGCCCAAGACAAGCAGTGTGCTGGGCTGTGGTCCCACAGCTACCCCAGAAGAGCCGAATGGCTGTGATATTTTAAGCTTTTTCTTGGTTCCAAACGAGGGTAAAAGACCAGAAGGATGTTGAAGTTTGAACAAATAAAATGATTGTGTCAAAATGCTGCAATTTTGTGCCAAGCTGTAAGACAGCATGAGTATAATTTTTGCTCTGAAAGAAAAAAAAAAAAAAAAAAAAAAAAAAAGAGCACTGGTGGTTAGAATATCCTGACCATTTACAAATTTTCTAGAGAATTAGTTGAGAAATCCAGCAAAACTAATTCTTTCCAGTGGAAAGCTTTCACATTTCACTGAATCACTGCATTTCCAAAGAAAAACAGATTTTATCAGAAATTCTCGACAAGCTTTTCTGCTAACCCAGGCGGAAATTACCTTGCCAGCAACTGACTCGAGCTAGAGCACACGAGTTTTTTTCCCTTTCCTGTGGAGACGGGCGCTTGGTGTGCCTCAGGAGCTGGCACAGCGGGCAGAGCACCCCTCCTGCTCCCCAGCCGGGTGGGGCACAGCTCGGCCAGCACCCCCCGGCTCAGCTGTAGGGCAGCGCACGGTGACGCGGCCGCAGCAGGAGATGCTCTTGTGCTCGCTGTCCCCGGCAGCTCCCGCTCAGCCTGCGTGAGTGCACGCACAGCCACGACAGCCAAGCTGCTGCTGAAGTTTCCCTTCTTTGCCTTTTTGCTGATATTGCTGCGTTCCCAAGCGCAGCCGATCCCACAAAGCACCGCCCCGTGCTGCAGCCAGGTGGGATTTACGTGCTTCCAGCGGCTGCGGTGCTTGCTCTGCGGTTTCGGGATGGGACCAGAGGCTGATGCTTTGGCCCCCAGGGTGATCCTTTCCCTTCTGTCCCCAGCCCCGGCACGTCCTCCGGGACCTCAGCCCGCGTGTCCCCCCCTCTGCAGGACGGTGCCGCCGCTGCTTTCCATTATCGCTCGCTGCCACAGCCCCAGCTGCGTGACTCAACAAGCCCCCGCCGGCTATCCCCACCCCGGCCGACGAGGTCGGGCGTGTTATTCATGACACTTTCTTCCTCTCCGGTGGGGCTCCGGCCAGACGGGGACCTGCAGCCCGATCTCCGGCACGCAGCCGGCAGAGATGCTGGCAGCCAAGCGCCCCCCTGCCTGGCTCGCACGGCAGATGCTCTGCAGCTGGGTGCCCCCACCCCGAGGTCCCGGTGCCCTGGGGACGGGGCGTGCAGCAGAGCCCGGTCTGTGCCGGGACGCTGCCGCTGCAGCAGGCCCGTGGAAGATGTCCCCAGGTGCTCCGCTCCCTTCGAGCTCGACCCCAAAAGCAGCTGCACGCCGGTTGCCAGCCGTAAGGCTGCGCTGCTCCGGGCAGAGCCGAGCGAGCACCCCCTGGGCAAGGCGGGGAGCGGGGGCTGGCGCTGCCCGTCGGGGTCGCTGCGCCTCGGGGTCCCCACCGGTCAGCTGACGGGGCGGCTGCTGGCAGGTCGCAGCCTCCCGGGCTGAGGATCCATCCCGCGCTGAGGTCACCGGCCCCGGTACGTCGGGAAGAGGAAGGAGGGCGGTTTCCCTGCGGCAGGGCGGTCACCTGCTGCCGCGATGGCTTCTGCCACTGCCACCAGCCTGGGCAGCTCCGGGTCCCCCGTGTGTCCCCCCCACCCCCAGGACCCGAGGGAGGTGGCCGCACGGACGCATTTTCCAGGTGTCCCCCCCCCCCGCTCTCGCACCAGCCCCGTCCCCGGCCGGGCACCGCCGCACTTTCTCCCTGGCAGAGGCAGGGGGAAGCCTTTCGCCGGGCTGGGAATCCCCTTCTTCGCCCTCCTCCGGCCTCCAGGCGGCCTGACATGGAAGTGGAAGGGGTATTTTTAGTACTTGCCCTGCACTTGCTTCATGGATCAAGCTACAAAGAGGAACTGACATCGAATGAGGGGTTGCTTTTGCTTTAAAAGGAAGCCCTTTTCTTCCACGGCTCAGTCATTGCAAAACTCCTCTGTGAAGAGGGACTGGTAAAAGTCACCTTGTAGGAGGCAGCAGGTTTTAGCACAAGACTGATGTCAGAAACCTCCGGACACGGTTCCCTGTGCTGGCACTGGCTTCTCATGAACTCGTCTTATTTCCCGTGGTGAACTCACATCCAAAAATCCATATTTTGGGGAGGCACATCTCCACTCCAGCACTGCTCCGGTCCCTGCTGCCAGCACCCACGGGCCGTGGGGTGACAGCTGTAGTGGTGCCACCCTCTTGGCCCCAGGGGACAGGAGTGTGTGGGGACCGGCCGAGGGGAGCGTGGTGCTCCTCGTGTTCGGCTCCCCTGCAGATGTGCGCAGGTGCTCTGCTGAAAGCCGGCCAGAACAGGGCCATGCCCTGGCCCCATAGCACAACGTGTGCTGGGTGCCTTTAGCCGTGGCATGGGTGCTCAGGGACCCAGCTGATGCATCCCACCGCCACCTGTCCCCAGCATGTTCCAGGTACGGCACACCACCCCACAGCTTCCAGATCACAGAGTGAGATGCCATCTTCACCCCAAGGAATTTGCCTGGGAGCACTTTGCCCAGCTCTGTTAGTGCTCAGCAGAGATCAGGGCACTGCTGACCTGCCTGCCCCTCTTGTCCAAATCCCTGTGGTAGCACTGGCATGCTGACGGGCGCTTTTCATCGGACTGCGAGGGGCAGGGTGGCCTTTGCTTGGCAGTTCCTGCCCCATGTGCTTGTGAGATGCTGCAGGCTGAGCACATGATGCGCAGAAATCACCCGAGCACCTCCCAGCCCTGACAAAATCTGCCTTTCCTGGTTAGAAAATTCCTAATTCCTCCAGAAGCTGCTCAGATTTCCCCACGATGTCCCCTTCCAGGCACAAGGCATTTCCCCATTCCCTAGGGCTGAAAAAGAGAATTTAACTGAGAAAAGGGTCTCACATCAAAATCTTCGGGGTTAGAGCAACAGGCCCATTTGGGCTAGCACAAGGGAGAAGTGCAGCCACCATATCTTACTCTGGCCAAGGTAAGAGAAGGATCTGCAAAGGCCATGCTGGGCAGGTGGGGTGCCAGAAAACATCAGGGACTTCCAGAGAGCAGCAGCAGGACAGCGCTGGGTCCAGAGCGGTGACAGCTGAGCTTTGTCACCGTGGTGGGACCTGCTGGATTTCTCACAATGAGTGACGACTTCACGGCGCAGGGCCCCAGCCTTACCCAGGTGGGGGTGCCCGCAGCACCGGGCTGCTGGCCCAGCAGTGGGTGCTGCTGCCGGGGACTTTTCCACCTCAAACCTCAGTGTGCCGCGGTGTGTATAAGCAAAACCTGCCATGCCAGCAGCTCAGTGGGCACTGTTGGTCATTTCACAGCCCTTGGTGGAGGTGGATGGTGTTCACAGACCAGTTCCTGGCAGTAGCCAGGGGCCCTTTGGTGCCCATCCACGGGCACCGGGAGGAGGAAGGTTACTGGGATCAGAGCCAGCTGGTGAGCCACAACAGAGCCTCCCGGCCTTTCTTTTCTCTCATTTAGTTCAGCCCCTGGTACCTCTGCTTGGGGTTTGGGAGTGACCTCAGCCCTTTCCTAGCAGGACCCCTCCTCATGGGCCGCTGCTCAGGCACAAAGCCCCTTGGCCTCTTCATCCCAGGAGAGTGCTCTGGGAAGGTCAGCGGTTCAGGCTGTGTCCTGCCTTTGGTTCACGTGACAGCAAGTCAGTGGGAGGTCAGGGAGGTGCTCACCAGACACCAGTGGAGCCATGCAAAGAGAAAGCACGTCCTGCTAGAAGGAAAGTTGCACAGCAAGGGAGAAAGTGAAATCCCAAAGTAGGAGCCCTAGCCACGAGCCCAGCTGCTGCCCTTTCTCCCTGCTGCACCCCATGCCAGCTGTAAGGAAGTCCCAGCAGTGGCACGGGCACTTCTGCAGCTGAGAGCCATGCACAGGTTGCCCCACTGCATCAGACCCACGGTTCCTCGGCCCAGCTAGCTGGGGAGCTGGCTGTGCTGTGCTGAGGAGGAGTCAGCAGCCCACGTCAAAGCGTTGGTGCTGATCTGCTCGTCAGAGCCCTCCAGCTGCCCTCCTGCCCCACGCTCTTCGGGGTGCTGGAGGCAGCAGGAGGCCCCGTGCCAGCTGCAGGCTGGGGTCTGCAGTGCTGACAAGCTGCAGACAGCCCCACGCCAAGCCAGGTCCTGCTCTGACCGCGCTTCCTAACAGCCGTCGGCTGTGTGTCACATCCAAAATGTGCAGCGCTGTGCAGCGCTGTGCAGGGCAGGGAGATGCTGCACCGCAGCCCAGCGCCTTCCTGCAACAGGGGGGTGGTTTCACCGTGTTGCGTTGGAGCTGAGCGCCCCTCCCCATGTCCCCTCACTGTCGGCAGTAGTCAGGAAACCTGGCAGGAACCCTGACCAAGGCAACACAGCAGGAGCATGGTTTGTCTGCAAGCAGAGGGGCTGCAGCCAAGCAGCCAGCTCTGGGAGCAGGGTTTCTGTTAGCTGCAGTCCTAGCGCAGCGTTTGGCCCGCAGAGCCACCGTGCTCCCAGGGGCAGGACAGCCCTCGGTGTCCCCTGCTCTCCTCAGGGGCAGGATGCTCTCCACAGGGAGGGGGTCAGTGGGGGCAGGTGGCTCAGGCTTTCACTCTTACTGGTCAAGGAGAATGGATTTTTTTTAAGCTTCAAGCAAAAAGAAAAAAGAAAAAGAGAAAGAAGCTGGAAATCAACATCATTCCTTGCTAACCCCTTTTGTCCCTTACTAATGTCATCCCTTTCTGACTCCCACCGGCCTACACCCCCTGCTTACAGGGACAAGTTTTTATTTGCTGAGCAAAGCAGCACGTATGTGCTTCACAGTCCAACGGCTCTCCTGAAGATGCCGAAGGTGATGTCCCCTTGCGCGGAGCAGCTCTGTGCTGCCGTGGTTTCCTCCCCCAGCAGCTGCAGTTTCGGGGCAGTGATAGCGGGGTACCGAGCGGAGAGCCCCGCTCCAGGGGCACCCGGGCTGGGACTGGGGCCGGCACCGGGGAGGCCGCTCCGTCCCTCCCCGACAGCTGCGAGCTGTGAATGGCACCGAAACCGCCTTTGTTCCCCTCCCCGGTGGGCAGGACGGCGGCCGGGGGGGGTATAAAGGGGGCGGGCGGCTCCAGGCAGCCCGGGTCCCAGCCCCGGCCCTGGTCCCATTCCCGTACCAGTCCCCAGCCATGGGCCACCTCGCTGTGCCCGCTGCCACGGTGCTGCTCTGCCAGCTGGGGCTCGCCACGGCCATCCAGTGGCTGTGAGTAGTGGGGAGCAAGGGGGGGACTGGGAGGCTCCCTTGGGTGTCCCCTGCAGCTGGTCCCCTGGGGTCTGCCCCCTGTTACCCGCTCCATGAGACCCCATCCCCTCATCCCCATCCCAGCGCCCATGCCCCCAGCCCCTCATCCCCATCTTGGTGCCCACGGTCCCCATCCCCTCATCCCCACCCCGGTGTCATGGTCCCCATTCCCTCGTCCCCATCCTGGTGCCCATGGCCCCCATCCACTCATCCCCATCCCAGCGCCCACGGTCCCCTCACACCCTACCTCTCCCAACAGAGGGTTGGCAGAGAGTGGCAGCGGGGTGGCCTGGGACGAAAGCCACCACTGCCGGCTGCTGGCTGGGCTGGTGCCCGACCAGTTCCAGATGTGCTGGAGGAACCTGGAGCTCATGCACAGCATCGTCCAGGCTGCCAGTGAGACCAAGAGCATCTGCCAGAAGACTTTCGCAGGCATGAGGTGGAACTGCTCCTCCATCCGGCGTGCCCCCAGCCTCGGTCCCGACCTGCTGAAAGGTAAAGAAGAGAAAACGTGCTGCCGTTGCGCTGGTGTTGATCCTGTGCTGCTGGATCTGCAGGAGACGAGCCCTCTCCGCTTTTCTTCCCAGGGACCAGGGAATCCGCCTTCGTCCACGCGCTGGCTGCCGCCGCCGTCGCGCACTCCATCGCCCAGGCCTGCGCCTCGGGCTCGCTCCCGCTCTGCTCCTGCGGCTCCGTCCCCTCTGAGGTCCCGGGGCCGGACTTCAGGTGGGGCGGCTGCGGGGACAACCTGCGCTACGGGCTCCAGCTTGGCGCCGCGTTTGCTGACGGCCCCCTAAAATCCAGCAAGCTGGGAACGCAGGCTGTCAGGGCCATGAACGCGCACAACAACGCGGCCGGCCGGCAGGTGGGTACGGCCCCTGGCCCTGCGACGCAGGGGTGCCCAAGGTAAGGAGGGAGGCTCTGGAGCAGGCTGGGCACCAGCAGCAGGCACTAAGTTCTTCTTTCCAACTTCTGCAGGTGCTGAGTGAGTCCCTGGATACCAAGTGCAAATGCCACGGTGTTTCAGGCTCCTGTTCGGTTAAGACCTGTTGGAAGGGGCTGCCCAGCCTGGGTGAAATCGCCTCCGAGCTCAAGGCGAAGTACCTGGCGGCCGTCAGGGTGAGCCATCGGCGCGTGGGGCACGGAAGGCAGCTGAAACCCACAGAAACGGGCATCGGGCCGGTGAAGGAGACAGACCTGGTTTATCTGATCAACTCCCCCGACTACTGCATGCCCAGCGTCCCCCTGGGGTCTCTGGGGACACAGGACAGGTAAGGAACTGCTGCGAGTACACCCTCAGAGCCTCCCAGATGGAGAGCTTCTATTGCCAGCATGTTGGCAGAAACGCTGGATGCTGCTCAGTGTGACCTCTCAGCAGTGTGGAGAAGGGGATGCAAGTGCCACCCCTGTACCTGTACGGGCAGGCTACGTGAGCAAACCTGCTGAGGACAGGGCAGGATGCTCGCAGTCTGGAGTTGGGAAACAAAACACTGCCTGTCCCTGGAAGCCCGTGGGTTCTGCAGCCAGAACAGTCCTGCAGTGCCCTGAGTTTGTGGTGCCTTCCCAGTGTCTCCTGCCTGGAGTGACAGCTGGGACGTGTGAGGATGGGGAAGCCTTGCCTGAGGGCTGAGCAGGGGTTGTCTCAGGGCTGTGACATGCAGTCCCTGTCAGACCTAGCACTAACAGAAGTTAGTGGCCCTAGTTGCCCACCCTTCCTTCTGCATGCAAAGTTCCTGCCCCAGCATGACACCGAGTGTGCCCATCCTTGGCCACAGCTCCTCCAACGCTGCCAGGCTGAAATCAGCCCTGGCTGGCAAACTGACCCTGCTCCCCCCCACACCTCGCTGCCTCGACGGGCAGGCAAGCTCCGGCCGCAGGCCAGGCGGGGCAGCTGGGGTGGGCACCCCTACCACCACGGGTGGGCACCAGCACCGTGGGCGGGGGGCACGCTCCCTCAGCTCTCTGCATCCCCCCGGCAGGGAGTGCAACAAGACGTCTGCGGGCAGTGACGGCTGCGACCTGATGTGCTGTGGCCGCGGCTACAACACCTACACGGAGGAGGTGGTGGAGAGGTGTCACTGCAAGTACCACTGGTGCTGCTACGTGGTGTGCAAGAGGTGCCGTCGGCTGGTGGAGAGATACGTCTGTAAATAACACGAGGCACCCCGGCGGGCAGCAGGACTCGCGTCCTCCAGGGTGCAGGGGGAGACTGGGCACCATCTGCAGGGGGTGTCATCCAGAACGTGTGTCCAGAATGACAACAGAAGGCCTCAGACTGGGTGGTGATGGGAAGCCTCAGACCGGAGGCTGAGCTCTGCCCCATCTCTCCAGGGCGAGGCAAAGGGCTGCCCTCCTGCAGCTGGCCAGCTGCCCCCTGTCTCCAGCTGGGGACGGCCCGTTTGTCACTCGGCACGCACAGGACCTGTTCTCCAGGGGTGAATGGGGACCCTGGGCTGGCATTGTCTGTTTCGCAGGAGGTTTTGTCAGTGGCCTGAAAGCCAGGAGTGATGGATGGGAAGGGGGGTAAAGAGTTGTCCATGGGGAGAAGGCTGCAGTGCAGAAAGCTGCTGAGGGTGAGGGGGTCACGGGCAACTCCCCTGGGGACAAGCTTCTGCTGCGGGTTCACCCAGCACCACTGAGCGTTCCTCCTCCTCAGCAAATCCTGGTGCAGTGCCTTTTGCAGCACCTCTCTGAAGGGCAGAGGCACAGCCAGCTCCAGCTCCAGCAGACAGAACTCACCACTCCCCTCCACACCCCACACGGAGATGCCGGCAGGTCTCACCGTGACGACACCTCATCTCTGGCCGATGACCGCCAACCAGCAGTGGTCCCAGAGGCTGCCCAAGCAGGGCAGCGTGGCAAAACTGCCCCTATGGGCCGTGCGTTGACAGGGCAGCCACGGCAGCACCGCAGCTTCTGCCCCCTGGATTCGCCCTGGAGGTGGAAGCCCACCCGACGTGTGCTGTGCTCACATCTCATCCTCCCTGCCCCTGCTTCCAGACCACTGACGCTTCAGCCTGCTCCTCCCACCCCCAGGACCCCATGGCTGCTGCACCGGCCTGGAGAGAGGGCGGGACTGCAGGGCCCCAGGAAATAAGAAGGACCCTTCAGTCTCTGTGCTTAATGTAAGTGGGATTCCGGGGTGTGTTGTCTAAATAAACGTGCCTCTCCGTGACAGACCTGCCTGGTTCCTGGGACAACCTCCCCCTTCCATGTCCTTGGCATTCAGCTGGCTGCAGAGAAAGCGAGGCTGGGAGGAGAGCGTGAAGCACACAGCCTAGAAGTTCTGGTAGCTGGAAACTGAGGCACTCGGGGCTTATTTTGGGATCTTCATGAACGTGGGTCGGACCGCAGCGCGGATCACGGGTGGGCTCCTGATTTGCCTCTTGCTTCCCTCTCTCTGTTGCCCTGACTGCTCCAGCACTGGAACTGGCCAAGAGCTTGCATGGAATATGAGATTCCAGTTCACACAGTCTTTGGAAAGAAGGGATGAGCCTAAATGCACGTGCGCTGAGGAGAGCCTGCAGCACGAGGAGCGCAGGTAAATGTGACTGAAACCCAGGGAGTTTCCTGCGGCTCCCAGCACGACCCAGAGACTCCGGCAGCGTTGCGTGCGCCTTGTGTTGTTTGTGGTTTGCGTTGAATGGAGCTGGCAGCGCACACCCCGGGTCCAGCTGTAAGATTACTCACTTCCATACTCATTCAATCATTTTTAACGGCCCGGGCTGGGTCATAGAATCAATTCATAAGCTTTTACTGTAAACCGTCCCCTCCATCTAATGCGCTCCAGGTTTCTGCATTAACAACAACTAAGAGCTGAGAGTCCAAGGTGGCTTGAAACAAGCCGTGGGAGCTGGAAGCTGCAGTTCTCGGGGGTGAGGCATATGCTCACATCGCTAGCCGTGTGAGTTAACCATCATTATCAGTTGTTAATGTGCCTTTGACTGGATCTGGCTGCTGACATTCAGCCTTCCCAGAGCAACAGTAAGGCCACAGCTGCGAGGCTTCCGCCACAGCTGCGAGGGCCAAGGAGCTATCTCAAGTTTTTCTTTTAAAATGCAATTAGGAGTTAGTCACCAGCATGCATTCCTCAGAACAGGGAGGCTTCAGCTGCAAACCCGCTGCCGTTCCTGTGCCCAGAGCCAGGCTCAGCTGGGAGGTGATGCAGGTACTTAATTAGGAGGACTGCTTAAATACCTTCCCCACGGCCAGCTCCCTGCCAGAGCAGAGGGAGGTGAAGCTGGGAGGGGCTGTGAGCTCCGCAGAGCATTGCAAAACTAGATGGTGAGAAGAAAAGAGGGGAAGGATGCTGGGGAGAGAGAGATTCTGCCGGGAGGGTGGGAAATGTGATTTGCATTTGGTAACTGCAAACACGCATCGCCTGGGGTAGAGGAGAGGAGCCACAATGGCTAGGAATGCCCTGGGGAGATGTGTGATCCCCTCCTAGCGAGGTCCTGTTTGAACTTCTGCCTGGGACAAGGCAGGGTCAGGAGCTGAATATGCAGAGCCCTCTCCTCCCCTCGCTGCCTGCACTCTGACTGCAGCCCCAGCCGGGGGGGCCGAGGGGTCGGCGGCAGCGGGGCGCTGGGCTCTGTTCGTGTCCTGCGGGAAGTGGGGAAGGGCTGTAATTAGCTGCAGGGTGCAAAGGGTCAGGCTGGCAGGAGGGGCTGTGGCGGGGTGGTGACAGTTTGGTGACAATGTTTAAGAGAGGGAAGCATTGCAATCTGGGTCTGCAGCTGGAATTTTCAGCTTTGTGAGCTCTGCTAGGCTGGAAGAGTCTCCTCGGGGCTGGGAGCAAGAACAAGGCAATTAAAATCCAGCAATGGGTCAAGAGGGAATAAATCAACTGCTCGGCCCCAGGGGCCGTGGGGATCCATCCCATGGGGTGTATTTCTCCTGGGCAGGAAAGCCAGCAGAAGGCTGCCAGGGGAACACAGAGCCCTGCCCTTCTGCCTGGGCCAGCACAAACACCCTCCAAGGCAAAAAATGGGAAATCTTGGACCCTGATATCACCCTCGGGTGGCTTCCAGCACCGGTCAGTGCAATGCTGCCAGAGCGATCACTGCAAGAGGGCTTCTCTTTAGCCTTTCTCTTTAGCAGTCTGCAGCTCTGCTTCCACCACAGGCGCTCGGGCTCTGGCAGGTACCTCTTCAGGACCTGAATAAGGCTGGACGATGGTGGCATCGGCATCCCTGCCCCCAGGAGGATCTCTGCAACAGCTGTGGCTTTGCAGCCCTTCAGCCCCATCCTCGCTTGTTTCTTGTCCCACTTTCACAACCTGTCCTCTTTGGACCATGGCAGACTGCTGTCACTGCCCTCTGCTTCACGAACCCTCATCGGACTCACTGCTAATGTGACACATCTACCGCTTTGACTTTGCTGTCATTACCCATTTTCCCCATGTCTTGTGGCTTTTTGTTTATCTGCCTTTAGAGATGAGGCTCCTGGGGCTGAATTCTCTATGGTCGTGGAAGAAGTTCTTTTTTTCCTGGTGCTGTGAACCAACATGGGAGAGATGGCTCTGAATGCGGCTTGTGCACAGAGGAAAACCATCCCTCTTCATGAAATGTGGCGAGCACCAGGCAAAGGGTTTGCTCTGAAAGCCTCCTCTCAGTTACTACTTGACTTGTAATTTGTGTTTGAAAGGAGTAATGTTGCTGTGAACACACAGTCCCTGCTGCTCAGACTGTGCAGAAAATGAAGCCTGGAGAAAGGGGAGAGATCTTCTTGGGCTCTTCTGACCTTGCTGCTAAAGCACTGATTTTTTTTTTTTATTTCATGTCATTTATTCTTGTGGGAATGCTCCATAACTAGGAGGATAATCCAAGCAAAGGCAACAAGCTGTTGGTAAGTTACAGTTTCAGGGGGAAGAACATTTGTGTTGAGAATGTGTTGGGGTATTTCTCCCCTGCAGCCCTGGACAGCTGCTCTGAGAGCAGGGTGCTTCAGCACCACCACAGCTCCATCCTTCTGCTGGTGCCACAGAAAGCTGAGCCGGAACAAGAGGAAGGCACAGGGGAGGCCAGTGTCTTGGGGCTCAGCTGCTGATCACTGTCTGTACTGCTGTAAGGACCTGGGGGATGTTACTCTGACCTTTGGGACGGCTGGTGCCTACACCATCACATCACTAGACACAAACAAATACAAGACTTGTATTTAAGGAAAAACCCTTGCATCTCTGTTCCCCTTTGTTTCTAGGGTGTTCAGCAATGTCATGAAGTCCTGAGGATGACAAGTAATAATAGGGATTGCCCTTGTGGGGATCTTCAGCTGAGAGACGTAGGTGAGTAACAGCCATAAGACCAGAGGGGGAACCAGGCTGCAGTCTGAGGGCACGGCTTGAAGGGCAGCTGTGGTGGTGGCTGTGTTGGATGCAGAGGGGAAGCAGGCTTCCATCCCTTCTTCGAGGCTGGGCAGGCTGGAATCCCTTCCAGGCCTGCACCCCGCAGCCCACCAAGCTGCTGAACCAGGGCAGAAATTCCCAGACGCAACAGGCCTCTACAGGGAGCAGCACTCCAAAGTCAAAACTTCCCTCGGCGCTTGCTTGCTTCTCTCCAGAACAACATCAATGTGGCAGAGAGCTGAGGAGCATGATGCTTCCTGCTCCTGCTCCAGCGCTTGTTCGATGATGGAATGGCAGCACCTTCCCTTTGCTTTGCCCACCTGCGGGCAAGCTGCCTCCGAGGCAGTCTGACAGCGAGCTAAAGCAGGGCGGGAGCTGCAGACCAGCCCCCTCTCCGAAGCAGAAGCAGGCACAGGCCCGTGAGCTGCCCTGGGGCTGCATGCCGCTGGGCTTTTCCAGGCACACCCTGGAAGCGAGGCCAGACAGATTTTGAGGACTGTGTCAGCCCTGACCACCGTGTGGCAGAGCAAGGGGTTTCCAGGCGTGCTGCTGTCTGGCCGGAGCATCACACGGAGCCACCGCGCTGCAGGTGACGTGCAGAAGCTCTGACGCCTTCTAGGAAGGCTGGAGGTACTTGTAAAGTGCCAGTGCTCCTAGAGAGTGCCAGATGGGCCCTCTGGGTGTGTGCTGCCACGTGTGCCTTAAATGCAATACACCACGGCAGTCCTGCGTTTACCACCTGTACGGCAGAAAGCACGTGCGCATGTTTCATGGCTGGGAAATCACGGAAGGGAACATAAGAGCCATCCAGAACCTGAGGCAAGGCTGAGCCCTAGACGTTAAATTTGTGCTGAAAACCTGCCACATCAAGGCACCAATGGAAAGGGAGAGCGGGAGAGATCGGCCCGCCTTGCCAGAGCCCCGGACACTCCCCCTCTCCGCATGCAGCAGGACTGGTCGCCGCTGCTGCTCCCGCAGTCCCCAGCTCGAGGCTCCTTGTGGTGTGAGCAGGGGCTTGCTGGATAAATATACACCTGGCAAAGAGCCATGTATTTCTCCCTTGTGTTGAGAACACTAGCTCTGTAATTGTAAGGGGCAGCTCAAAAAATCATGTCCTGCCAGGCAGACCTCTGCCGGTAGGAGAACAACATGCGTGGGTACCTGCAGCTGGGGCTGGAGAGCAGGCAGAGCACGGGTAGTTTGGTCACCAGCCCTTACTGACTTCGTGTCTCTGTGGTGTAAGTGAAGCTGTTCTTGGCCAGCTGGACAGCGGACAGAAACAGGGCTGGTTAACTGCTGGGAAGGAGACCGGGGAGCTCCCAGCCAGCCGACAGGCTCACCCACCCGGCTCTTGCAGGAGAAGCCTCCTCCATCTCCAAGGAAGCAGAGCTTCACATGGATTTCCTGCTCTCAGTCCAGCTTGCCTGCTGCACAGTGATACTGCGCTGCCCCGATAGCCTGGGCCAGAGCTGACCCCCGCCCCTCCCCAGCTTTAAAGGAGGAGAACTGGGCTGAGGTCCCACGCTCCATCACCAGCCTGCCCACAGGTATTTGGAGAGCAGGCAGATAGCTCCCTGCGAGCCTGTTTGGCTCGCTCTGAAGGGCGAAGGCCTTGAAGAATGCCCAAAGGAGATGTTTGTTAAAGATTAAACAGAGATCCTATAGGCAAGGTGATCTCTGAACTGCTCGGCTCGGCGACAATCTGGGTAACACGAAGGCTGAGGCACTGATGGCATTTGCTCCAGCGGTCACTTTTGATCTGATCCTCAAAAGTGATGTTGGAACTCAGATCCTTGGAGGCTATGGTGACTCAGAGCCCCGGGGGGTGGCGATTTGATCGGTTTACTGTTGGTTTTAACTAGTGCATGTGAAGGTGTCGATTCCTGGCCCCGCTCTACTTCCAATGATGATATTGATTAATTTTCCCACTGCTGGGCACAGTGCTGCTCTTCACTTCCTGCGCTGTGCTCTGGAATACCACAGAATGATGCGTGAAGCGGTCGATGTACCTCACACAACCGGTGTCTGCGTTCTCAGCCTAAGAAAAATGGTCACATGGAGGGAGGATGACAGGAAAGTAAAACCATCGGGGTGTACTAAGGACACGGCATACAGGAACCTAAACCCACAGCTCTTCTGGCTTTTATGATTAACTTTGTATCAAGCTATCTCACGTACGCATGAAGAAAACAAACAGAACAAATCATAAACTGACTCATCGGTAGAAGCTGAGCGCTTCCAGCCTGCCCTGAATTACTGTTACATGTGTAAATTTTTCACATCTAGGTCAATCACTTGTATCCTGTTTCTGTGTGTCAGTTCATAAAAGCCCAGTTTTAAGCCTTTTAACCTCTCTTATGCCTGTCTTAATTTCAGAGATACTGCCAGAAAGGACTCAGGAGCTAACCGAAGAAGAAATGGTAAAGGCTTCTTATCTTTCTTCTGTTACGAAAAGAACGCATGGAGAAGAAATGGTAGGAGCTGCCCTGAAACAGCACAGCAAAGCAGTGCGCTGCTGAGCGTCCGCGCTGCGCTGCGTGGATGGTCTGCCAGAGCCCGACCCTGGTGAATCCCAGCCTTGATGTCCTGAGGTGTCACTGAGGCTCTTCCAAGAGTGGAAGAGGACCACACGGAGCGCCTGGCCTGCAGCTGGGGCAGGACATGCCACCTTCCGCACCCGCACAGGTGCGGGGACAGGCTTTATGCGGTAGCGGGGACTTTGGGGGCCCCAGGGAGGGCCCCACGGCAGCGGTGCTGCCTGGTGCGCAGGGCATCGCAGCCAGCGATGGCTTGGCTCCCTCTGGTGCAGCCACACGGACAGAACACGGCTGGCTGCTCCCAGGGGAGGGAGCCAAGAGCCCTGCAGAAGTACCAGCATGGGGTCCTGAGGCGGGGAGGCTGGTTCGATTGATCTTTGGATGGGCTTGGCAGGACGGTACTGATTGCAGATAGTTTATGGTTCTGGAGCCAACTCATTTCATTCCAGCTTGGCTCCTGCTGCAGAGTGCTGCATTGTGCTGTGGAGACAAAACTCAGGCCTTCTGCTGTATGTTTCATCTGGTAAGATTAATCGAAAGAGACTCTCACCATCAAACAAACAAAAGCAACAAAAAACAGCAGAACAATAACCCCCAGCAAAGCAGACACTGGAGCAGAAGTCAAACAAGAGGGATCCAGGGGCCCGGGGCGGTCTGGCTCCTCACGGCGCAGGACCGAGCGGTTCAGCGAGCCGTTATTTCACGCTGCTACGGCACGGAGCCGGCCTAAAGGGAGGCAGATGAGCAGCTGCGTGGGGTGCGCTTAGACTGGCGGCGGGGAGGCGAGCGGCTCTGGCCGGGGGGTGCAACACCAACGCCCCCCGCTCCCCACCGCCCTGCCGGCGACTCGGTGGCCGAGCTTCGGAAGCGGGGGGGCCGCAGCTCTGCGGGACGCTGCCGCGCCCCTGACGGCC
>VXAV01003657.1:2959-21958 GCA_013399715.1 Alectura lathami | reverse complement strand
GTCCTGCGTCACCGAGCGCTGGGGTGACGTTTTCAGGCCGCTCTCGAGGGGATCAGACCAGCGGAGCGTGACGGTTTGTGAAACACCCAAAGGGCAGGCGCTGCCGTTCCCCGGGGCACCGCGGGCGAGGAGTGCTGCTCGCTGGGCACTTCCACGTTCCGTGCCGCCCTCTGAGGAGCCCCTCGGCGTGGCTTCTGCTCCTCCCAGGGAGCTCCAGCGCGCGGCCCGGCCCTGCTCCGCTCCCCTCCGCGCCCCTCGGGTCGGCTGGGGCGGGTGCCGAGGCCGGACGAGCGATCAATCGCTGCTCAGGATTTCCAAACTTGCCTTTTAACCTGCTGAGCCGAGCTGCGGCGCAGAGCTCCCTGCCACCATGAAAACAATCATTGCAGCCTGTTCCCAAAATCTGAGCGGTAAGGAACATCCGAAGCGTGTCTGCACGGCTCCTGGTGCTCCGGCGCGCTGTCGGCTCAGGGCGTTCGCGCTTGCTGTCACCATTGTCTGTTTGCTTGGGACTGCTCAGGGGAAAGGGAGGTGTTCGGAGCAACTTGAGGTTAGCGGCACCAGAGGAAAACATAAAGTTGCTCAACAGGAATGGGATTTCTCAAGTTAATGCTGGCCAGGCGTTAGGAAACGTTCCTCCTGCAAGATGCTACGAAGCGATGCCAATTCTGCTCCGGGTCTCCCCGCTGCCCGAAGCCGCGGAGGCCGAATTCCTGGGGGGAGGCTCCTGCCACCCGGCCGGGGACCGACGCGGGCACGGCCGCCAGGCTTCGCCCCTCGCTCGGCTGATGGTTTTCATTGTGCAGTCTGGAAACCCATGGGGTGCTCGGGGGGGCTGTAAAAATAGCTAAAAAAAGCAACTTTTGGTAGGCACAGATAGGCTAGGCAGAGCTGCGTGTCTTCGCTGGAAAAAGTCACCAGGCTTCGGAAAGTTGAAAGCTGCAGGGCTGGAGGATTTCTGGGAATGTGGCGGAGCAGGGGGGTGTTTGGAATGGGGACAGCGCTGAGGGGGAGAGGGGAGGCCATGCTCCTGCTGGGGATGGTTCCAGGGTTTCTTTTTTTTCCCGACTGCCCTGTTCCTGGTTTGGTTTGAGCTGGGAAGAGCCGAGCCTCCCCCTGAGGGCTGGTGCCATCCTCAGCGGGGACAGCGCCGTCCCCCCTCACGCTGTGCATCTCTGACATGGGGTTGTTTTCCCAGGCCCTGCTCTGTCTAGGGACCTTTGCTCGGGCGCATTTTGGGGAGGAGGGATGGGGCCGTGCCTGGAGTTTGGATCCTGGCAGCGGCCGGGGCCGGTTAATGGTTCACCAGAGCCAGCCGCCGGCAGCGGGGCCGGGCTGTCCCTGCGGGGCCAAGGCTTGGCAGTGGGGACAGCCACCCCCACCTCCGTCCTCGGCGCTGCTGAGGGGCGGCTGCTGGCCTGGAGCTGAGCATCCCCCAGCCCGTCCCTCCCGCACCCCGGCATGGGCCGCAGCAGGGCCTCACCCGGCGCGGTGGCTGAGCCTGCCCTGCCCGCCTGTCCCCGCAGGCAGCCGCGCCAGCCTCCGGGCCGCCCTGCGCACCCTGCTCACCGTGCCCTGGCCCTCGCAGCGCGACGTCCGCGCCTTGCTGCAGCTCCTCGCCGTCCTCCAGTGGGTGCTCAGCTTCCTGCTGCTGGGTGAGTGGGGCGGCGGGGGGCGGCGGGGCCACCCGCGCGCCCGCTCACCTGGCCCCATCCCGCAGGCACCGTCAGCCTGGTGCTGCTCGTCTGCCTCGTCTTCACCAGCTTCTGGCCCATCCCCGCCCTCTACCTGGCCTGGGTCATCTTTGACTGGGACACACCGGAGAAAGGTGCGATGAGATGGAATGGGGCACCCCGTGGGCACCCCATTTCTGTGGGTCCGTGCCAGCACAGCGAACGGGGAGTGTCACATCCTCCTCCTTCCGTCCAAAAATGGCACAAAAAAGGGATGCAGCGGGCACATGCGAATTATTTAGCAAGCAGCCCGCTGTCTGCTGGGATGGGCTCCACTTACCCCGGTCCCCGTATGGTTTGCAGGGGGCAGGAGGCTGCCGTGCCTGCGCAGATGGCCCGTGTGGAAACACTTTCGGGATTATTTCCCCGTGAAGGTATGAAGCCAGGTGGGGGTGATCATGCGAGCAGCGGAGGTGCCAGGCTGTTTGCACTGCACCCAGCTCTCCAGGCAGCCCTCACTCCCCTGGCCTGGAGCCAGAGGGGAGCATCGCTGTTATATCGGGTGTCCCCAGTCCCTGCTTGCAGCCACAAACCGACGCTGGTGCCCTCCGCGCCCCACGCCCCTCTGTCCCCACAGCTGGTGAAGACGCACGAGCTGTCCCCCAGCCACAACTACATCATCGGCTCCCACCCCCACGGCATCCTCTGCGTCGGCGCCTTCTGCAACTTCATCACGGGCTCCACCGGCTTCGCGGAGATGTTCCCGGGCATCCGCCCCTTCCTCACCACGCTGGCCGGCAACTTCCGCCTGCCCCTCTTCAGGGAGTACCTGATGAGCGGGGGTGAGCAGGGGCGCGGGGCTGGGGGGCTCCGGTGCCGCTGTTCCCAGCCACGGGGCACACGGGACCGGCGGCCCCTGCTCCCCCGGCCGTGCCCCTGGGCTGCGCTCCCCCGGAGCAGGATGAGGGCTGAGATCTGCTCGCACCTGCGCGCACACCGTTTGCAGCCCCCGCGCACCTTGCTTGCATCCTGCTCGCATCCTGTGCGCCCTGCCTGCGCCGCTTGCACCTTGTGCACACCCCGCGCGCCCAGCGCGCGTCCTGCTCTCCGCCTTGCTCGCGCCCTGCCTGCAGCCCCCGCCACCCCTTGCTCTGTCCCCTCGGGTGCAGCCTCTTGCACTGTCCCTCGTGGGGTCCCCTGCACGATCCCCCTCCCTCAGCGCCGTTGCTCCCGCCGCAGGCCTGTGCCCCGTGACGCGCCGTGCCATCGGCTACCTGCTCTCCAAGAACGGCACCGGCAACGCCGTGGCCATCGTCATCGGCGGCGCGGCCGAGTCACTCTCCTGCAGCCCCGGCGTCACCACGCTCATCCTGAAGAACCGCAAGGGCTTTGTCCGCATGGCCCTGCAGCATGGGTGAGCACGGGGGGCACTGCAGGGGACGGGGGTCCCAGCACCCCCTCACCACCAACCTCCTCTCCGCAGGGCCCACCTCGTCCCCTCCTTCTCCTTCGGGGAGAACGACCTCTTCCGCCAGGTGGTTTTTGAGGAGGGGAGCTGGATGAGGAGCATCCAGCTGCGCTTCCAGAAGATGATGGGCTTCGCTCCCTGCGTCTTCTACGGCCGCGGCCTCATCTCTGGGCGGTCCTGGGGCTTCCTGCCCTACGCCAAGCCCATCGCCACCGTGGGTGAGCAACTCCCAGTGGGCTGGTGGGGACCTGGGAGCGTGGGGAGGAGCAGGAGGGTGCCCCGTGCGATGTTTTTGACCCGTGCCCACTGATGTGCTGTGTTCCCCCCTTCCTGCAGTGGGGGAGCCGGTGACGGTGCCCAAGATCGAGGACCCGAGCCGCGAGGAGGTGGACATGTACCATGAGATGTACGTGCGCTCCCTGCTCAAGCTCTTCAATGACAACAAGACCAAGTACGGGCTGTCGGAGACGGACGAGCTGCGCATCGTGTGAGCACCGCGGGCACCGGCGGGGGGGTCACAGCCCCCCCAGCTCCGGGGACACATGGGGACGATGGGGCTGACACGCGGCCCCACGGCTCCCCCTCCTCCTCTTCCTCCCATGGCACCCAAAGGCTGGCGAAGCCCCGTGGGTGTGCCAGCCCCTGGGACTGGAGCGTGGTTGGAGGCCAGCGGTGGGCATGGTCCCGTAAGGTGACCAGAGAGACTATGAGCAGAGGGGAGGGGACGGGGTGTCGTGGGGAAGAGAAGTGAGGTCACGGGGGTGGCATCTCCACGGCTGGCAGGGCCGGGCTGGGGAGGTGTCCACGGGGGGGGGACACCCAGGCTCAGGGACTTGCGACAGTGGCCTCAGCCTTGTTGGGTGCTTTCCCTAATACAAATTTCCACCCCCTTACCCTCTTCCGCCTGTGCTGGGGGTGTCAGATCAATCAGTGCGTGGCATGGGGATGGGTGTGCAGATGGGGACGGGGCTTGGTGGGAGGTGCCAGGGTCACAGCTGGCGGTGACACTCCTATGGTGCTGCGTGCTCCCATTCCCCAGAGAGGGAAGGGAGAACTCAAGGGACAACTGGGGGACAGGGATAGCCCCGTCTCTCCCCTTCCCATCACAGGCTGGTGTGGGAGGTGGCAGTGCTGATAACCATCTCCGGGCTGCTCATCTTTACACAGGCACATGGTTAAACAAAAGCTCTGGGTAAACATTTGAAAAGCAAACACCCATAAAGACAGATTCCCCTGGAGTCCTTCGCTATCCCTCCCTCGTCACTGCTGTGCCACCTCTCCAGCCCCCCTGGCCCCAGGCCTGCCCTGGCACCACGTCAGCATGCGGAGGAGCCACGCTGCTGTCCCCTCTCCACAGGCATCTCACCCCCCTCCCTCCTGGCAGGGAGAGGACCTGGTCGGGGTGTGGAGCAGGGTAAGGTGCTTTATTGGCTCCATGAGCAGCATGGCCCATCCCCGCCCCTCCTGAGTACAACGCTGTGATAGGGACAACTCTGAGACATGGCTCCGCACCTGTCCCCTGTGTGTCCCCACCACGAGGACAGTGCAGCAGGGGGCTGAGCCCCTGTCCCCTCCCTGGTGGTGGCAGCACTGAGTCGAGTGGTGAAGGCTCAAGGAAGACCCTGGCCAGGCCTGTGGCTCCAGCTGTCCCCACGTGTCTCTACCCCCTGAGATAGGGGTGCTCCTCCTCTGTCCCCAGCAGCACTCCAATCCCTGCACACTGTGGTCAAGCAGACCAGGAGGGCTGTGCGTGCCCGGAGAGGGACAAGTGTCTTGTCATCTCAGTGACCTCTCCCCAGGACAGCCCTGGGGTGGCACATGCCCCACGCCCACCCACCCTCGGACCTGTGGTCTGTACTCCGGGCAGCTCTGGGGGACCAGGGCTCCCACGCAGCACCCCGCTGCTTCGCCCCTCAGCACCCGCCTCCGCTCCGCACCGTCCCCATCCCTCGGCTGTCAGTGGTGCAGCAGCTACCGACCACGCTGCTGTCCTCGGAGGGGGACACCAGGGCCAGCAGGGAGGTGGGCGCGGGCTTGGGCCGCTGGGCTGCCCCCCGGCGCAGCCGCCCCCGGTACTTGTCCCCCGCCATGAAGTACAGGATGGGGTCCAGGCAGCTGTTGATGCTGGCCAGGGGCCGCGTGATCTTGTAGGTGAAGTTGATGATGTTGAGGGTCTGGCAGTCGGCTTGGAAGTAGCGGGAGGTGTAGTAGAGGGTGCGGGTGATGTGGAAGGGCACGAAGCAGATGGCAAAGACGGTGAGCACGATGATGATCATCTTGACGGAGCGCTTCTTGTAGGAGGGCAGCCGGGGGCCAGGGCTGGGGAAGCTGGGCTTGCAGAGCCGCTTGGCCATCAGGCAGTAGCACACGACGATCACCAGGAAGGGGACGCCGAAGAGGAGGGCCATGACGGAGGAGCTGTAGTGCACGTAATGGTCGAACTCCTCGGGCTTGGTGGTGTCATGGCACAGGGTGCTGTTGCCCTTGGAGCTGATGGTGACGAAGATGAGGTTGGGGATGAGGCAGATGGTGACGACCAGCCAGACGCCCACGCAGATGAGGCGTGCTTGCTTGGTCTTCACCCACTTGAGGGAGCGGATGGGGTGGCAGATGCCCATGTAGCGGTGCACGCTGATGCACGTCAGGAAGAGGATGCTGCTGTAGAGGTTGGTGTAGAAGAGGAAGCGCACCATCTTGCAGAGTGCTTTCCCGAAGGGCCAGTTGTTGCGGTCGGCGTAGTAGTAGACCAGGGTGGGGAGGGAGAGGACGTAGAGTGTGTCGGAGACGGCCAGGTTGACCATGTAGGTGGTGGTGGCGTTCCAGGGCCTCATCCTGGACAGAAAAATCCACAGGGCCCAGGAGTTGAGGGGCAGCCCCACCACAAAGACGATGCCGTAGGAGATGGGCAGCAGGATGAACTTGAACTCCTCGTTGAAGACACACTTCGCCTCCGCCGTGGTGCTGCTGTTCCCTTCTGGCCAAGGGCTCGGCGTCGGTGTCCACGGGGCAACTGGGAACGTCCTCAGCGCAGCGGCCATGTTCTCCCGGCCAGATCTGGGGGAGCAGTTAATAAAAGCACATTAGCTGCTGATCCCGACCATTGTCAGGCACAAAGCGGGGAAGGCGGCCAAAGATGCCAGATTTCCCCCCCTCCAGGAGCTCCGGCCACTTTGATGCTTCTCTGGTTTTTCTCAGCCCTTGGGTTTGGGCTTGACACGTCCTCCCCTTCGGAGCCCTCCCAGTGACACTGCGGATCGTCCCTCGGAGCGGCGCGCCGTGACACCCGCACCGCGCAGAGCCGGGCAGGGTGCCCGGGGCCGGCCAGCAGACCCGCGGCGCGGCGAACAATGAGACCTTGATCAGCAACAGCAGCCCCGCTCGGTGCCAGCGCAGCCTCTTGGAAGCCGGCTCAGCCTAATTGGCACCACTGTGACAATGCTGCCGGTCCCCAAGGGGTCCCCGCCAGAAGAAAGGCAGGAGGAGAAGAAAAGCTTCTCTGGGGGGGTACAATGGCCCTGAGAAATCCCTGGGGGGCTGTTAGAGGAGCCTTTGGGAGAGAGTGTCCCTGGACGGCGAGGGGCCTCCAGCTGCCGGCTCCTCTCCCTAGGAGAGCGATGAGCTAAGCGGCGCGGAGAGGAGCTGCGCCCGAGCCAAGCCCCAGCCCGAGACAGCGCAAGTTCGAAGCCATCGGGACGCTTCCCCCTCGCACATTGTTCGGATCAAAGACCGGGATCCTCCTCGTCCAGGCAAATCTGTCCCCGGGGGAGAAAGGCGAGGATGAGCCATAAAACCATTGCGCCCGCCTCTCAAGATGTCTGGAGCTCAGCACCCGCTGCTCCAGCAGGCACAGGGAGCTCCTCCGACAGCCGCCTGCACCCGGCCCCAGGCAGGGGGTGGCTGCCGTAACCCCCCCCCACACACACACCCCCCGGTGCCACCGGTCAGCGTGGGCCGCTGGCAGAGGGGAGGCGGGTGCTGCCTCCACGCCGATGGAGCAGGGCTCAGCTCAGGGCGATGGTGCAGGGTGCTGCTTCGGGTGGTGTGCCTCAGCCCCCCACCCCCCTGTCCCCCTCCCCTTTACCACTTTTCCCGAGCGCGGTGGGCAGGAATCTCCCGCGGGGCGCATCTGGGGCCCAGGTGAGCCGCCAGTCACGCACCTGGCCCTGCGGAGACACCCCTGTGTTTGCAGAGATGACTGTGAGCTAACGAAAGGCAGGCGGGTGTCCGCGGGACCGGCCCCCCCGCTGCCCCGCTCTTTATTTGAGTTCTGGGCTGAACGCAGCTTTGGGCCCAAACCAGCCGCCCCTTCCCGCTGCGGGCAGGGATGAGTTCAGAGAGCAAGAGGCAGGCCCTGATCAAACATTAACAGCGGAGCTCCGCAGCTCCCTGCACGCGGCAGGGCGAAGCAGGCTGCGCGAATCCTGCCTGGGAGGGGCTGTCCCCCAGCAGGGCTGCAGCTGCTGCTGGAGCTGGGATGGCGATGGGGGTGGCAGGAACCAGGAGGTTCGTTTTCCCCTCGCAGCCTCTGAGTACGTGTGAGCACGAAGCAATGCAGCACAAAGCCAGCGGGAGCAGGGGGTGCTGCAGGTTGCAGTGACCAAAGCCAATTTCCAAGTCAATAAATGAGTAAGATGTGAACAACCCAATAAATAAAAAAAAAAAAATCTGTTGTAAGAAGAACGCGAGGAAAAGGTCTCAGCAGCAGCAGCGTGGTGCTGGACGGCTCAGCGGTACGTGGACGAGTACACGGCTTCTGGCGGCTGGTACGAACCGAGCCGTGGGGCAGCTGCATGTGGCAGCGAGATTCAGCTGCTCCTGAGTGAGCTTCTTTGGGAAAACCACCGACAAACCAGAGCGCAGAAGATGGCATTTGACAATCTTGATCTCAGCAGCCGAGGTTTCCTGCTTCCTCATCTTAGTCACAATCAAAGGCAGTGGTTGAAATGGCTCTGATTTACACCCATCCAGCCCAAGGCCACATCACTGCCAGCGCACTCCTGTTCCTCGATGACGTCCCCCGCGAGGCTCTCCCCAGCCATGACTTTTGCAGGAGGGACGGGCTGCAGCAGCGAGGCTCCGAGCCCAGCAGGGAGCTGGAGGCACAGCAGGGAGGGATGCAGGGCCGAGGAGGTGATGCTCGGTCCTGCTCTGCCTGCTCTGTGGATGCACGAGGCTGTGGTGCAGGGGTGAAGCCTTCCCCTTGCTCCAGGCCCTGCTGGTGGCAGGGACAGCAAGATGGCACACAAAGAGGGTGCGCAGAGGCAGAAAGGGGCTGGGGACACCCCCACGGCCACACATCGGGGGCATGTGCTGGCCTTTGGAGATGGGGCAGGGAAAGGAGTGAGGGGCACGGGGCTGGGTGAGCCAGGGACCTGGCTGCTGGCAGGGCGCAGAAAACACAGGGCTTTTCTTCTCTCTTAAGCCCTTGGAAATTGCAAAACAAGGGGAAATTATGCTTAACATCCTGCAGAAGGACCCTTGTCCCTAATCGCCACGTGGTTCGCCCAGCCAAAGCCCTGGCACCAGGGGAGCGTGACCTGATTCCTGCCTTCTGCTCCCCAGAGCTGCCCGACCAGGCAGGGCCGTGGCACTGGGGCTGCGCAGTGCCCCCAGCGCAGCCCACGCCGTCCCCTGCGCTCGGCGGACCCCGGGTCTCAGCAGGGCGGCAGGTGGCAGCCCTTTTGCCCTCAGGCAGGCTGTTCCTGCCCTTCCACCTCCCCAGGCCTGCAGCATCGCGCAAAGCTGCAGCGGCCCAAGGGACGGCCTTGCCTTCGGAGGGGATGAAGAGGAAGCCGGAGGAGAGGAGGGGTAACCCCAAGGAGAACGAAGGTGGAGGAGCGCAGCGGTGTGCTCGGGAGGAGGATGCAGGGAGGGATTTAGGCGTAGGGAAGACGGGCCGACCCCCACCCCTCCACCCCCAGGATGTCACCGCCGTCCCACGTGGGGCCAAAGCCGCACCCACAGGGCCCCCAAAGCCTGGCTGGGTCTGCACGGCCGTGGTGGGGCCGTCCCACCGCCGCCCTCCACCAAGACCCCCGGCTCACCTGCGGTCCGGGGCTGGGGCAGCTCTCAGCTGCAGGGCACCCCCGGGGAGCACCTGTCCCCCACGGGGCGCGGGGCCATGCCGCCGCGCCGTGCTGCGCCCTGCGTGCCCCGCTGCCACCCTCCGAGCAAAGTGCCCGTGGGAGGCAGGGCTGGAGGCGGGCGGAGGCGGGGGAATGAGAGGTGCCAGCCTCCCCACCTGCCCCGCGGCCTGGCCCCGCTGCCCGGTGCTCCTGCAGGCTTCGGGCTGGATGCAGCCCCCATGGCAGCCCCCAGGCCACGGGATGCGTGCGCCTCCGCGGGGACCGCAGGTGTGGGGACCCTGGTCTGTCACCCGTGGGGACCGTGCTCCCTCATCCGCGGAGGCCACGTCCTCTCTCCCACAGGGACCTCAGCCGCTTGCCCGCGGGGACCGTGGCCCCTCTACAGTGGGACCGCAGCCCCCCTCCCGCGGCAACAGCGATGCGGCAGCCCCTCTGCCCCATGGGCTGCCCCATCCAGCCCCCCGGGGTGCTGACTGCCTGGCACCCCAGCCCTGCAAGGCTCTCCTGGGGACAAAGGTGGCCACTGCCACCTTGAGGCCAGCCTGGGCATAGTGTCCCAAAAACGGGAGCCAACTCGGGTGCTGTGGCAGCAGGGCAATGTTGGGTGAGGAGCAGGAGCTCCGGGCAGGCAGCAGCTAGCCAGGCGTCGGGGCTCCCCATGGCTTTGGGGAGTGCGCCTGTGCCCCCTATTGCACACGCATGCACACCCCAGTGTCTTCCAAACCCTGAGAATTTATTCTGGGTGGGAACAGCAAGGTGCACCCCCTATGGAAACCACAACGCAGCCCCAGGAGCAGCTGCTGCAGGAGAAGTCCTTGGGGAACGCGGTCCCAACCAGGCTGAGCTGCCGAGGCCGAAGGCTTGAGGGTGAGAAGGACCTGGGAGTCCAAAGCATCTAATGGCCCCCACCTCCTGGGTGGCCTCCTTGTGCCTCATGCCCCCTGCCCCTCTGTGCTGGTGGGGCTCAGCATGGTCCTCACATTGCTTTGGGGAGGGAGGACAGAGACATTGTGACACCCCAAGAACATCCACCTGCTGTCCACAGAAACTTCCTGAGGCTTTCCAGCAGCAGCACACCAGTTGCTTACTGGGTGGGAGCGCGGCCACAAGGTCCGGAGCTGGGCGCCGGCTGTGGCCAGGCGAGATGCCAGCAGTGCCGGGTCCAGCTGCTGGGTTTGAGGTGGGCTCGGTGCTGCCAGCACCCCGAGGGGCTCCCATGCACCTTGCCATGGGGGACGTTGCGCTGGGCAGGGCAGAGCACCCTGGCTGCCAGCAGGTCCCGTGCCATCCCTGCATGTGCAGTAAAAGAGAGAAAGTGCCAGGAAGCCACAAAGCAGGGACTCCCTGGGTGTCCATGAAGGTGTGGGGACGCGCTGGTTCCATCTCCCCAGACTCCTGCCCCACCTGGGAACTCACCTCTAGTCCCACCCCGGGCGCGGGGCTCTAGCAGGGACCCTGGGGACAGCGGCACTGCCCTGCTCCGTGCCCACTGCTGCCAGCTCCAGGGCTGGGGGGCACCTGAACCCCTCTGTGCCGTCCCAGCTGCGTGCGCACAGCCCCTCCTTGCGCTGCTGCACGCCGAGGTGGCCCGCCCTTGTGCTGGTGCTGCGGGACCTGTTGCAGGGTGACTGGGGAAAGAAGAACAAGGGAAGGCTTCAGCAACATCACAGCAGGACCAGAGGTGCTCACGTTTGTGTCCCCACCCTATAAGAGGCACCTCAGCATTGCCGTCCGTGCCCTGTTGGAGACTCTACAAAGAGCGCTGCCGTGGGAAGCCCCATGCACCTGTTGGTGGCCCCATAGCCAAAACCCCATCCCCTCCCCGCGGGGACACGGTGGTACCTGTCTGGGGCGGCCGTGCTGGCAAGCATCCACCACATGCCCTGTCCCCCACCGGCAGCACGGCAGGGGCGGCTGCAGGGCGCCGAGGCTGTCCTCTGCACCCTCAGGAGGCACCCGGTCCAGCTGGCTCAGGCAGGTGGCCATGTGCAGCGCCGTCAGCGAGCAGTCGCCCATGGCCGGCACGTCCCTCGCCAGGATGGCTGACTTGGGTCGCTTCTGCCTGCCCGTGCCGGGGGGGCTCAGCAGGCACCCGCGGGGCAAGGGCGAAGGGACCCGCATCCTGGAGGGGCCCCGCTTCAGGCTGTCCCCCTGCGTGCGGGGGGCTCCGCCGGCCCCCGGCGCCCACGCGGTGGGGAGCCCCTCGAAGATGAAGTAGGCTGGGTTGGTGTAGCTGCTGGCTGCCTCCGGGAGGCTGCGGGGCCGGCTCCTGCGAGGCACAGCGGGACAGGGCTCAGTGTCACCTGGGGACGGGGCACGTGGCCGGGCTCCTGCTGGGAGCCCAAGGGGCAGCTTGGGGCATGTCGGGGAGTCCATGGCCGGAGCATCCTCCTCCTCCTCGAGGCTGATCCATTCTGCAAAGGTGTGGAAGCGTCACCTCTCTCCACGAAGGTGCCGGGTGTGTGGCAGGAGCAGGGTGGCACAGCATCACCTTACCGTAGAGCCTCTCACGGGTGCTGCGCCTGTCCTTGGGGACCCGGACCTTCATCCAGCCCCGCATGGAGCCCGTCTCCTCACCACGGTGGAAGAGGAAGGTCTCAAACTGCTGGGCCATGCTGCCGATCATCGAGCGCATCGCGATGCAGCACTCGCCTGCGGGCACAGCACGGTGCCGGTGAGCCCCCGTCCGCGGCGGCACCCTGCCCGTGGCAGCACCCTGCCCGTGGCAGCACCCTGCCCGCGTCCCCGTCCCCCGCGCACCGTAGGACTCGCAGCTCTCCACGCCCTTGATGCTGAGGAGCAGGTGCTGGTCCCTCAGGTACTCCAGGTCCGGCAGGATGGGGTTCAGCTGCACGGGGCAATAGTGGGACTGCTGCAGGCAGGGTGGCACCGCGTGCCCCTGTCCTCGGAAGGGTGACCGCCGCCAGCACCCCCCGGGGTCACCCCCTGCGGGGTGGTGGGAGGGGTGGGGGGGAGGAGGCAGGAGGGTCCTGGAGACCTCCCCGCTGCATGCGTACCACAGGCAGCTGCTTCGCCGACCAGCCCATCCTGAGGAAGCCGGGGACGTCGCAGCTCTGCGAGGTGTTCTCCCCGCTGCGCTGAGCCTCTGCAGCCGGGGGGGCACAGCTCCAGCCCCGTGACAAGCACAGACCCCCCCCCGTGCACCCCCTGCCCCACACCACGTCCCCTCGGGGCACCTCACCCTCCAGGCAGTAGGAGTGAAACTCGATGTAGCACTTGCTGCGGCTGGCGGTTTTCACGATCACCTCGATGCTCTCCCACTCGATGCAGGCCAGGGACTCGGGGGTGCTGCCAGGGGCTGCGGGACATGGGGGGCTCAGCGAGCACTGGGGGGCAGGTCCTGGCAGGGGACAGGCCCTGCCCCCATGTCCTTGCCTTTCTTGGACACGAACTGCGATGTCACGCCCACCTCGAAGGTGGCGAAGACAGGCGAGTGGTCGCTGGTCACAATGTCATCAGTGCAGCCTGGTGTGGGGAGGGGCAGCTGGTGACCATCCCCGAGCCCCGGGGAGCTCCAGCTGTGCCAGGATCAACCCCATCCCCGGGTGCCACTCACCGTAGGAGCTGCAGACCAGGTGGGTCTCTGGGTGCGACTTCCAGAGGATGCGGTCGCACCATGAGGGGACATTGATCCTCATCTAGGAAGGAGAAAAGCAGCTGCTGTAGGGGTCCTCCTAGGCTCGGGGTGCTGGTGGAGCAGCAGGCTGAGCACCCTGCCCAGCACCATCTGAGCCCGCTGTCCCCGTCCCCCAGCAGTGTCACAGACCACAGTGTGATGCTCTGGGAACTCACCCCTGTGGTCTTGAACTTCTGCCACATGTAGGTGTCCCGGGATCCCCGCTCATACCGGTAGGTGGGCGGGAAGGAGATGTCACCCTCACCTGGGGACCAGGGTACAGAGGTGACATGGGGCCAGCATCCCTGGCTGTCCCCAGAGCTGCAACCAGACAGGGTGAGGCCCCACGGGGTTGGGCTCTGACTGTCCCCATGCTCGCACGCTCCCAGGATGCCAGCTGCAAGGACGCTGCCCTGGAGGGGCTCATGGTACACACCAGTTTCCCCGGGTTTTTGGCACCTTGCACAGAGCTGTGCAGGGACACGGCACTGGAAGCAGCACCGGGAGAGGGCTGAAGGTCCCCAGGTGCCACCACCAGTGCAGAGGCAGACAGCAGGCAGCCCGGTGTCCCCCTTGCACTCACTGAACCGCAGGAACACCTTGTTCTTCTCCCGCTCCAGGCTGAGCTGGTCGACGGCCAGGAGGACATCAAACTCCTTCTTGGCGACGTGGGTCAGGACGTCCTGAGCAGGGGGAGGGAGGAGCGCTGAGTGCCGGCCCCTCCGTCCCCAGCGCCGGTCCCCGCGGGACGCCCACCTGCACGTCCATGTCGAGGCGGTAGTTGAGGTCCCCGAACCAGAAGAGGTGGGTGAAGCGCAGCGTGAGGTCAAAGGCGCTGAGCCGCTTGTCGCCCAGGGCCAGCGAGCGCAGGATGTCACTGTAGTTCTGGTTCCGCCTGTGCCACACGGAGGGGACAGCAGGAACGTGTCAGCCGCCACAAGGACAACATGGGGACACCCCAGCCCCTGGGCTGAGAGGGGGACAGGGGCAGCCAGGGGTCCCCACACCCACCCACCCTGGGATGTCACCCGAGCCCTCCACCACCTGTGGGTCTTCTCGCTGCCCGAGGCCAGGTGGCAGTTGACGAAGCCGAAGGACGTCCCATTGAAGAGGAAGGAGACACCCACAGCCCCCTTGTTCCCTGCGGGGACACCGAGCTCAGGGGTGCCCGGAGAACCCATGGGTGCCCCCCCCGGCTCCGCACCCCCATCCCCTCCCTACCCAGCGTGTTGGCAATCCCAGTTTTCACGCTGGAGGTGTGGACGTGGCTGACGCGCCGCTCGTGCTCGGGCTTCACCAGCACGACCATCTTGATGCTCCAGAGGCACTGCAGGGCCACCTGCGGGACAGCGGGGTCAGCCCGCCCGTACGGCAGGGGCGGAGAAGCCAAAGTGTCCCCAGGAGGTGGCCGTTACCACTCGGTAGTCGATAGCCATCAGCGTCTTCAGGGACGCGCGCAGGAACTCGACCCACTCGCGGTCGCCCAGGGAGTTCTCCTGCGTGCCGATGACGTAGATGTCGTGCGGGATGCAGGCGGTGGTCTCGTCCCACGTGCGCCCCAGGCCCCTCGAGGTCAGCCAGGAGGCGAGGGAGCGGGGCGGCGGGGTGCTGCCTGGGGACGGGGACAGTGAGCGTCTTCCACGGGCCCCTCTCCTCCCTCACAAGGCGCTGGGGATGGGAAGCGTCGCGCCAGCACCGCGGTCCACCCGTGCACATCTCGGCCTTGTGCTGAGATTTGCTGCTGTGATGTGGAGCCCTCCAGGTGTCCACGTCTCCAACAGCAACAGGGCAAGCAAATGGCCGAGAGACAAAACCCAAAACGGGCAGGCTGCGGTCTTCTCCAGCCTCCTCCTCCCACCAGCTCAGACCTTGCCTGTCCCAGGGCAGTTCCACACAGCCCTCCCCTTCCAAACCCATCCCGGGCTCGCAGGGATCTGTGGTGCTCTCCCAGGATGACGTGGGCCCACACCCCTTCTCCTGGTCCCTTACCCATGTTCCACGTCCCGACGTACACCGAGATGAGGTCGGGCTCATCCAGGTTGGAGTGCTGGATCTTCATCAGCTGCAGCAGCTGGCAAAAGGCTTCTCGCTTCTGAGGGCAGCACAGGGGTCTCAGGGCCTGTGTGGGGGTCTCAGGGGCTGGACCCATGTGTAGGGGGCCACAGAAGCCTCAAAGGTGGCCGGGTCTGGGGGACATCAGCCCCCAGGTGTCACAGCTGGCTCACAGGGCTGGCTCTGACCTCGTGAGCACCTATTCACCGCATGGCTAAATAATGGCTCTGTGTGCCCGAGACAGCCTCTCTGAGGAGGTGTGGGGACAGGGGCTGGGGACACCCCCCCACAAAGCCCCCCGAACGCAGCCGGTGCTGCTCACCCGTGCATCGGGGAAGATGAAGTCCTTGCTCAGGCTCCTCTGCGCGTCGCGGTCGTACACCAGCCTCACCTTGCTCTGCACACTCTGGTACTTAATCAGCTGCAGGACTGAACGCTGCGCATGAGGGGCACGAGGGGACCCCCGTGTCCCCAGGCACACGCAGCGTGGGATGGGGCTCGGGGTGCAGCCCACCCCCCTGGCATCAGGCCCAGCCCAGGGAACGCCATGTGCAGGGAATGCAGTGGGCGGCAGCCCCTTACTCTTGTCCTGCGGGATGATCTCCTCCGGGGACCCGCTGCCCCTCTTGGTGACGGTCACCGTGCCTGACTCCACGTCCACCGTCAGGGCTGCCCGCTGCGACTTGCCTGCCTTCACCTGCAGCACGGGCAGGGGGCTCCCAGGTCAGCCCCCACCCCAGCACCAGGGCCACCCCACGTCCCCCTTGCCCTCACCTCGAAGCGCTGCACGGCCAGGGCCTTGGTGGCCGGTGGCGGGGCCGCCGGGCTGGGCAGCGCCAGGTTGTGCCGCGACACCGTGTCCTGCAGGGACCTCAGCACCTGTCAGCGAGAGAAGCGAGAGCTGGGGGCGCTGACGGGTGGTGGGTGACGGCCTGGGGGTGGCTGAGGTGCCACCAGTTTGGGGAGATGCTTCTACTGGGAGCACAGGGCAGGGGACCCCGAGCACTGGGAGAGGCGGGGGGTGCAGTGGCTGAGCACCATGCTGACCAGCAGTTGCTGGAGGGTTTAATTAGCGGATGAGTTTGCCCAAGCACAGCAGCATGTGGGGAGCGGTCACCTTCTTCTCCAGCGATGAGAGCAGGTGGTTGACGGCCGAGATCTTGCTGAGGAGCAGCTCCAGGTCGGGGTTGCTGGCCAGCAGACCCTGGGGAGGAGGACGGGTGCTTGCCGGGCTGCGCGGTGCTGGGTTCTGGTTGTGCCCCAGGGCTGGCAGGGGACTCACTCCCCGGGAATGCATCCCTGCTTGCACACCACCACGCCCGCAGTGCCCAGAGAGAAGCCAGGACATGCAGCCCCTCAGGCAGCAAAACCACCCCAAAAGCGACAAGCCCCCAGGGCTCACCTGCTCCCTAGCGGGGCTGCATGGGGACACGGGGGGGTCGAACACCCTGGCCAGGGTCTCCAGCCCTGTCAGCGTGAAGTCGATCTCACTGCAGGGAGGGAGAGGAGTGTGAGAGCTGGTGATGCCCAGGGGACAGGGACAAGAGGGCGGCCCCGCCGCCCCGCCTGCGTGCTGTCCCCATCCCGCCACCCCCGGGCCACTCACCTGTGCAGCGCCCGGCAGGCGGTGACGAGGGCAGCGCTGAGATGGCGCAGCTGCGGGTGCCCGCTGCGCAGCGCGTCCAGGTCCAGCTGCAGGTGCTGGGTCAGGTACTCAGCCATGAAGCCCATGAAATCGCTGGCTGGGCTGCAAGGGGGCAGCAGCTGGGAGCGGAGGTGCCCAGGCTCGGGGCAGTGCCAGCCCTGGGCACCTCGCTCGGGATTTGCAAACCGTGGGGAAAGGCGCCTTGGGGAAAGGCCCGCTCCAGCTCCAGCACGAGCAGGGCTGGGGATGGGCAGGCTCCCTTGGGAGCATCTGCTTGGTCTTGTGGTTTTGGGAAATGCCACCACGTGTGCCACTGCTACCCTGCTCCTCCCTCCATCACTCTGCCCGCCCCAGTGTCCCCAGGAGTCTGGGAGGGAAGGGGCACGTTACCTGCTGTGGACCTGCTCCTGCAGCCTCAGCTGCAGCTGCTGCGAGATGTGGGGCCGGCCGGGGGGAGCACCGAGCCCCGTGCCTCCCCCGGTCCCCCCAGTGGGCACCACGCTGCCTGCATGGCTGCCTCGGCCATCCTCCCGATCTGCGGGCACGGGACACGTGGCTCAGCACTGTCACCTCCCCGCCAGCCACCCCGCGCCTGTGGCCACCGGCCCTGCTCACCCGAGTCCTCATCAGCCACCTCCTGGGGCCGGTGCACAGGGTACAGCAGGGGCGTCACCAGCCCGTTGTTGGGCTGCTGGTAGGCGCTGATCAGCTCAGGGAGGCTGCGGAAGCGCTTGGCCTGGATGCCCTGGATGGTCTGGGGAGGCACGGGGGACGGTGACCATGATGTCCCTACGTCCACGGGCTCTGCGTGCCAGGCACCCCCAGCCAGGTTCACCAGGGCTGTGGGGCCAGGCTGGGGTGGGCAGCAGGGGATGCTCTGCCTTCTCTCACGGCAGGGACAGTGACAGGAAGGGGGCAACGCTTTTGCAAAGCCACCCAGGTGCAGCAGCAGCGGGCGGCCGTGGGGCTGCTGGTGTGGCACTGTTCCCAGGCGGCCGCACCACAGAAAGGGTCGGTGCAAAGCTCGCACATCCTGTGGCGCCAGCGCTGCAGCCAGCTTATGCAAAAAGCAAACCGCACCGCTCGCTGCGTGCGGGGAGCTGCAGGCTCCACCTCAGCGGGTGCAGAAGCTGGAGGTGGGGGCAAATGCACTTGCATCCTGCACCCCGCTGGCACCCAGCCCCTGCCACCCACCTGGACGGAGAGCAGCCCCTCGTCGTCAGGCAGGATGCGGTAAGTGTAGACGTGCTGCTGGAACCTGGGGGAGAGCGGAGTGTCTGCGCCCTGTCCCCTCTGCAGACAGAGGAACTGAGCTCCTGCTTCTGGTAACCAAACATGACCGTGCCAGCTAGCCCCCGGCGCGCCCTGCACCCCTGCACTCCTCAGCACCGTGCGTCTGCAATTTGCATCATGCGCCTGGCCAGGAAAGCCACAGGGAACTGGGGAGCATCCTTGCAAACCCACAGAGGCACCGCTCTGTGCATCGCCATCCAGCCCCATCCCGTCCCGTCCTGTCCCTGCACAATGTCCCTTGGCTGCAGGAGGGGCCGGGTGGCCACCGCAGCTCAGTCCCGCTGCCAGCAGCAGGGGATTTAGGTGCTGGGCTGCCGAAACTCCGGCATCTGAGAAGTTAACAGTGGGCGTCGCGCTCCGGATGCCGCCGCGCCGGGGGCTGGACGCAGAGGGGATGTTTGTGTTCATGGGAGGAGGGCTGTGCCGGCCACATCTCAGGGCAGCACAGGCACCCACCCAAGCACGGGCAGCCCCAAAAGGTGAGGGGTGCTGCCCCATAGGTTTGGGGTGGGAGCTGAGCAGAGCTCCTGGTCCGGGCTTCTGCCAGGATTTTCCCCATGCCCAAGCTTGGCTTCACCCAGAAAGCCCCATGCCAGAGAGCAGATCGAGGCAGAACTGGCGGCTGCAGCGTGCGCACATCCCTTTTGCTGCCAAATGATTTGCAGGCACAGCCCCTAGCCCCTGCCTCGCTGCAGGCACTGCTGCGTACCCCCAGCCCCACCGCTGCAGGGACTGGCAACAGGAAAGAAGCAAAGAGCAGAAATAAAGCAGGCAACTCACAGGAGGCAAAGGGCGTATGCCCCCGAGATGGACTCGCTGTCCCGCACCAGGAAGCAGCCATCCCTCCCGGCCTTGGCCAGCAGGTCCTCCGCCACCACCCTGCTGATGTCCCGGTGGTACCAGCTTGCTGCCGCCATCCTCCCACGGGCTGCCCCGCGGGGCGGGCTGGGGAAGGTGAAGGTGGGGGGCTGGTGGCTGGGGGTCCCGACGGACGACGCGCAGCTGCCCAGGTGCTGCTCATGGGGATGGGGAGCCCCGTCCCGAGCCCCGCATCTGGGCGGCGCGGCAGGAGCGGGCCCGAGGGGGCTGCGGGGTGAGGCTGGGGTTCCGGCTGCTGCTCATCGCGGGGGGGGCTCCAGCCTGCG
>VXAV01003656.1:0-15125 GCA_013399715.1 Alectura lathami | reverse complement strand
CCAGGGTGCTCACATTGCCCTCTAAAAAGGTTTTGCAGCACTGTATGTGCCTAGCGGCTGAATCAGAAACCTGGAGCTGATCTCTGCTGATTCCAAGCCATCGTTTCCACAAAATCCCAGCTGGTCAAATGGCCCACTTAAGGAAGTACCTGCAGGCTGAATGTTTTTCTGTAGTGACAGCCTCTTTGTGTGCAGTGTGCAGAGAGCATGAGTGCTTTGGAGGGGAAGCTGCACTGAGTGGTGACGCTGTCATAGGCAAAAGGAGAAATAGATTTTTGAGATTTTTTTCTTGAAAAAATGTGTTTGTGTGAGGGCAACAGATGAGCTTTGTTTCCTCCTCTCAGGCATAAATCCAGGAAAAAAAAAACGTTAACTGGTGCTGATAGAGAGTGCAATGTGATGGCACATGTATGGCACACGTTTCTGTTATCCTCTCTGTTACAAGGTGCCCAGAGGCCCCAAACAGTTTGTTTTTCCAGGACTAAACAGCAACTGTGATCTAGTCAGAAAGCAGAGAGAGAAAATGTATGAATGTGAGAAATGAGTGAGTGCTGGTGCACATGAAGCTGCTCTGCGTGACCTGACAGCACAGCCTGTCTCCAGCCTCTGCTCTTCCTCCATGTGGGAGAGGCTCAAAGCTGGGATGAAAACGGGAAGAAAGCTGTTTCTCAGGGCTAGGATGTGTTTTCCATAAAAGCATTCGATGGCCCAGCATCTCCTGCACTGAGAGCTTGGGAGCAGCTCCTGACCAAATCCCTGGTCCCAAATTCCTCATCCCACATGCTGTTAGGATTGGTGGGGGTGGACCTCAGGGTGAGCAGGGTCCAGGGGCTGGTCCCCATCCCTATGCTCCAGTGCCCCTGTGCTGCATCCCATGTGTTTTTTCTCCCTGCTCAGCTGGAGAGGGATGTGCCCAGCATGTGAAGATGCGCCAGTGCGTCTTGTAAAAGTGCCAGGAACATTTCGTCTCCCTGTCTCTTGCCTTTTATCACTGAGCAGTGTGAGGTTTGGCATGCTTCTGTACAGCTTCAGCGCTTCTGCTCTGCACATGGACCAGCCGAAGCACATGGGGTAAAGACCAGGGGGAGAACTGAGAGGGCAGCAATAGCACATCAGGCCTTCCAGCATCCCCATCCGCATGTGCTGGCCACCCGGGGAGGGTGCAGGACCTGGCTGTGCTCAAGAGCCAGCATGCGAAGCAAAGAAGACCCCGTGTAGGGTCTTCTGTTAGTGAGCCAGACAGAGGGACTGGTGGGGTGGGACATGGGCATCCTCAGGACCCCAGGGCATACAGCAGCATGCTGTGGGACAGGGTCAGGACTGCAGAGTGCTCAGCAGGCTCCCTGGTTTCCCCCGAATCGCAGGGCTCCTGGCCTTTCCCTCGCAGCCCTGTTTGCTTTCCGTGCCTTCCAGTTATGTAACGGCTCTGCTTTATTTCTGCACACCCCAAGGCTGGTCAGGAGTGAAGCGAGGCTGAGTTATAAACAAACCCCCAGGCAGGCTGTTTCTCCTGAAGTTCCATTTTAGTTCTTGTGATTGAACTTGAAATAAATCATGTTTCAGGGGTGGGGAGGGCATGCCTGCCCTGTGCTGTGGGAGAGGCAGGGCTCTGAAACAGGGGAACGAGAGATGCCACATTGTCCCCTGCTGCGTGACTGCGTCCCTGCTGGACACCTATATTGGGTGCCAAGGACCTGACTGTGCGGGTAAATGTGTGCACTCTGTAGATAAGAGTTAGCATAGCCCGGTTTGTTTGCAATACCAGAAGTTCTGCATTCCCCTGTCGGGGTGAAGCAGGAGGCAGACCCTGATCTCTGCAGTGAGATGCTGGCTGCAGCGATGCCTCTTCCGTGTTAGCCAAGCTTCGTGGGGCGCTGAATGTAATCGGGGCCGAGAGCCGCTTCCCCTGCTTGGTGCCTCATTTCCAGCCTCACACCACGCCTGCATGCTCTCCACAGCCCCTCTGCTGCCATTTGTTCGGTGTTTTAATAATCCATAATTAATGCAACCTGCAGCCCCGGTTTAGCAGCCGGGGAGATGTAAGCGCGTTGGTGTGCTTTGTTGTGGCAAGGTTTTAGAGGTGATGCATACAAGGAATATCAGCTCTTTGGACTTTGTGTCCTTGGTTTGCTTCTTCCATTGTTATTTTCCTTGGAACCCTTTGATAGGATAGACACAGCTTTTGCTGTTGGGGTGGGGAAGGGCTTCAGAGCGGATCATCCAGCTTGTTCCTAGCAAGCCTTAACGTTAATCAGAAACCTGCTTTGTGCTCCCAGCCCTGTAGCCAGCTCAAGCTTCATATCGAATGCCCACAGACGAGCTACAGCTTTCACTTGTGCTCATCCGAAACGCGTGCGTTTCCATGGCTTCAGTGCGAAATGTTGAGCCTGGCAGCCCCACGCAGCAGCGAGCAGCAGCAAAAGAACCCGCTGCGTCCACGTGCGCGAGCTGTGGGCTGGCCGTGGGACGATCCCTTTGGTCCAACCGTGGACGGTGTCTGCAATGCAGGAGCAGCAGCTTCGGGGGGTGATGTGTGGTGGGGAGAAGCCCTTGATAACATTGAGGATTTTTGCATCCGAAGCCCCACATGGTGCATTTGTTGCGTGTGCTGATGAGACCAGTGGCTCTGAGCATGACTTCGCAGAAGGAAAGTCTCGTGGGAGCCATCCTGGGTTACTGTGTCACCCCCAAGCCTGCACCCTTGGAAAGGGGCCAGTGATTTGTATACAAGCAGCCGGCTCATGCCACGGGCTGGAGCAAGGCTGCTGCACAGCCCTGTGAAACAGATTCTCAGATTTCCTTATTAGAAAAAACCCCGCAGCATGGCAGTGTCTCCCGCTCACACTCCCCTTTTTCCAGGATGGGGCTTGATGGGATTATTAGCTGTGTTCCCAGATGAAACACTTCATTAAGAGGGAGCAGCAGTGGCTGTAAATAAAAGCTGCTAGCTCCAGAAGCTTGGGCCTGGATGCGGGACTGTGGCTCAGAGACCAAGGAGGGGAGGGTTGGTGCCGCGCGCACCCACACAGGGCAGTGCAGGACCGCAGCAGCATCCTCAGGGATACAAGGACCAGCAGCAGCTGTTGGCACTTGGCAGCTCTCCTGCTTCCCTCCAGGATCCCATTTAATGGACTTCTGACCGCTTTTATTTTATTGCTGAAATTTGCCTTGCAGGAGTTGAGCAGAGCTCGGGAATAACGCGTTCCCCTCCTCTCTGCAAGCGTATTTCCTGCATGTTGAAGGCTGTTATTAGATCCCCTTCAGCCTTCTCTTCTCTAGACTATACAACCCCTGCTTTTACAGACTGCATTCCTAGGTTGGGTTTTCTAGATGAAATTTTCTAGACAAATTGTTGTTGCTGTCCCCAAATGCCTGCAGGCAGGCTGGAGCACTCTCACTGTGCCTTGCTGAGGGCTTTGTGTTCCCGAGAGAGGGACAGGATTATTTTGGAGCTTGGAAAAAACAGGACCTCAGCAAGGAGAAAGCAGCCCCCCGCTCACCATGCTTCCCTGGAGCTCCCTCGGGATGCCTTCGACCTTCTTGCATCAGCGAGAATGGAAAACGAAGCCTGGAGGCACCATTGTGTTTCTTGCAGGTTAGAAGTCGCATCCTCAACCTGGAGCCTTGCCCAGGCACCGTGAGACCCACGCAGGGCTCTCAGTGATGCTGCACTCGTGGGCAAGCGAAGGAAATCCTTCACTGCTGTCAGGAGCAGGTGAAAACAGAGCTTTGGGGTTTCCAGAGCAAGCCACTTGTGGAGACGTTATAAGAAAGAAGTAAAGGGAACCTTTCTCTTCGCTGAAGTCTGCTCTAGGGCAGGCACCCTTTCTGCTTTGCTTCTGATCAAGTAGGGGAGTTTAACTGTGGTGAGCCGTCTGAAATTTGTGCTGCTTTTCAAGCAGATTTAGTTTAGATGCAGTAATCTCGAAAGTGAAGCTCTCGGGTGTTTTCCCCTCTGCGTGGCGGGGCCGTGCTCCCTCCCAGCATTCAGCCTTGTTGCAATCAACACATTCCCAGTGATTCAAGATCTTATAACATATATGCTTAATCATATCCAGGCCGTCCAGATGAGCAGCCAAAAACATCCCCTGGACCTAACAATCATTAATTAAGCCGCTTGCTGGGACATGAGCTGTAGGCCCCTCATCCAAAATTGTTTTCCCATGTGCTGACCAGCGCTTCGAAGAGGGAGAGGAAAAGACTCTGTGCCTGCAAGGAGCTGGAGACCTGGGTGCTCCAAAAACTCAACCTGAGCATCGCTGGGTCCTTTCCTGGGTCCTTTCCTGCGTGTAGGGCTCCCACTGGTGCTGTGCAGGACGCAGGCATTTTGCACTAAATCCTGCTCAGCGCTTCCCATGTCTTGGGAGCCTCTCCCTGCATGCTCACAGTTATTCTCGCTGGGTGCAGCCCCACAGGAGCTGAGAACGCAGGTGCTGTGTCAGATGTGGCAAGCGTGCTCACACAGAGGGGACCAGGGCGAGGTGAGTGATGTGATCCCAGCGTTCCCGGGATCAAACCGGCAGCGGCTCTGCAGTGCGAGCCAGACATTGCTGCAAGGCACCGGCGGGGTGGGGACCCTTGTGCGGGGCTGCTTCCAAACAGAGGAGGTGGGGAGCAGCTGCTGAAGCCAGTGGGACTGGGTTAACTCACCTGAGATCAGCAAAAATAAGGCACCATGCTGGTGCGAAGCATGTCCTCGATACAAAACACAGCTTTGCTTTTTGTAGCCCTGCCTCTTCCCTTTTCCTGCAGCATTCAGGCATTGCCTTTGCTTAGCTTTGCTCTGCCATGATAAAAACTGGAAGCATCCCAATTAAAAGCAAGAAAGCAGACGAGCAGGAACTCTTGCTTTGGAAATGGCACCAGCGGCTGGGACCTGGGGAGCAAAGCCAGGCAGTGCCAGACCAGGCTGAAAGCACGGCATGGGGTTGTTCTCAAGTGTCCAGCTTTCCCTGGTGCCCCAGCAGATAGGATTGGGCTGGGCTGGGCACTTCTGAAAGCCTTGCCCATCTTTGCAGGATCTGCAGGTCTTTTTAAGGCCAAGTCCCAAAGACACACTGAAGTGGATTGTGAGCAGGGTTAGTGACAGCAGCCCTTGTTCTTGCTCAGTTCTGGCAGGCAGAGGCTGATGCTGAAGGAGCTGAGCTCTTGATGAAATGTGAGCAGCCTTTGTTAAGGAAAAAAAAAAAAAAAAAAAGTTTATTCTTGAGCTGTGGGCTGGGTTGTTGGGTTTTTTAATTAATTTACAGAGTCGTAAATTCTCCATGATTGCATAAGGGGTGTGCGTCATGCTGAAAATCCTGCTGATGGTGCATGGCGCTGCCGGTTCAGTCTGCACGGGGAGATTGTGACGGGGAGCAAAGTGCCAAAGCAAACACTCTGCATTTGATTTGGGATGAAATGTATTTCCTTTGAAACAGCTTGTGAAATGTGTTGTCCTGAGCTTGTAATGCGAGCAATACTGCTGCTAGTTGTCAAGCCAACGTGGAGGTAGTCAGAAAGCGGTCAGAAAACACCCAGAAAACAGGCCAGGGGTGAGGGAGCCACGGGGCGTGTTGAGTTTCTTGTCCATGTGGAGGAGCCAAGCAGAAACCCCACTTCTCTGCAGCAGAGTCGAGGCCTGCTGGGCTGCAGGGAAGCCCCTGCACATGGCCACGGCTGCACTTGCTGTCCAACCTCCGTTGTCACCCTGGGGACCTGGCAGCGTGGCTCGGTGACAAGCCTCCATTGGTCAGTGGCCCTGTTTTTGGCCGCTCCTGGCACTGCTCGGTCCTTCAAAACACGTCACCGCTGAGCAAGGTGTGGGTGCTGGATCATGGCACCCTACTTATCTCGGCGTGCAGGAGGCCTCAGGTTACCTCTGACACATGGCTTTGTCGCTGGCACCACTAGTTATTCCTATCAAGCTGCAGACAGCATAGACATATGGGGGAAGGAAGTCGTGAAAAGCAACTAACAGTCCTTGGAGTCCAACTCAAAACACCTTAAATTGGTGTGATTTCCCCAAAGGAGGATCTGTCTCCTCTTAAATAAAAAAATAAAGTCTTGAAGGGCTCTTCAGGACAGCGTCTAAAACACCGAGTTTATTTTAAAGCAAAGTCCTCAGGTTCAGGCCAAAAGCAGCCTTCTCCCTGCACCCCTGGCTGTAGGAAATTCTCCTTCTGAACTCTGATTTTCCCTCCCTTTCCCCTTCATAAAGGTCTCTCTGCAGATGGCGGAGCCAAGCGCCAGGAGCACCTCTCCCGCTTCTCCATGCCCGACCTGAGCAAAGACTCGGGCATGAACGTCTCGGAGAAGCTGAGCACCATGGGGACCCTCAACTCCTCCGTGCAATTCCGCAGCGCCGAATCCGTCCGCAGCCTGCTCTCGGCGCAGCAGTACCAAGACCTGGAGCCCAACCTGCACGACCTGGCCAGCCCCATGGGCTACCACCGCGAGCGGCCGGCGCACGGCCGCCTGCACCAGAGCTTCGACTACGGCAGCGGGGTGCCCGGGGGCAAGCTGGCAGCGCAGGACAGCACCAGGCACGCTCCCATGAGCGAGCGCACGCGGCGGCGAACTACGCTGCGGGATGATGAGCGGCACTACCGCCCGCACCGCCCGCGGCGCTCCCGGCGCTCCCGCTCGGATAACGCCCTGCACCTGGCCAGCGAGCAGTGCTGCCGGCTGAAGGAGAGGCCCTCGCTGCGAGCAAGGGAGGATTACGATCAGTTCGTGCACCAGAGGAGCTGCAGAGAGAGCCTGGGGCAGGGTCCCCGCAGGGACGCCTACGGCCACTGCCCCAGGACGGTGTCGGACCTCGCCCTGCAGAACCACCTGGGCGAGCGGTGGGGGCCCTACTTCGCCGAGTACGACTGGTGCTCGACGTGCTCCTCCTCTTCCGAGTCCGACAACGAGGGCTATTTCCTCGGGGAGCCGATCCCCCAGCCCTCCCGCCTGCGGTACGTGACCAGCGAGGAGCTGCTGCACAAGTACGGCTCCTACAGCATGCCCAAGTCTTCCACCTTGGGCGGCAGGGGACAGTTGCACAGCCGGAAAAGACAGAAGAGCAAAAACTGTATCATATCCTAATGGCATCCTTGCCGGGCACCTTCGGAGAATGTAGGTTAACACACAAACTTGCACTGTTGTAGATCATGTAAGCGCTTTTATTGTAACAGAAGGACCCGAGGAGCAGGGGTTTGTAGGAAGGTTGTAGACTGGCTTCTATAAATAGTCATAATCCTGGGCACGGTGAATATATTTTGCACATCTTACTTTGAAAACACAAAAAAAAGAAGTTCACTTTAGCCTGTAATATTTACCTAGTAGTCTCTCTTCTCTCTCCCAGATACTGCCACCCCGCTGAGGTCTCTTTGCTACCGCTGTGTGCTATCGCCATCAGCCTGCTGGTAGTTTTGCTTTCCACCACGTCGTCATTTTCCATTACCCATCCTGGTACATATTTGTCTCTCTCAGACAGTGTGGGAGCCTAAGTTATTTCCATGATTGTTGTAAATGCAATGTAAATGAGAGTTTGGAGAAAATATTTTTGTATTTTGTAATATCAGAGGAATTTCTATATCTTAGGAGTCACTGGGAAAATGCATGCACATCCGTAGCTGTTTTGAGCTGAACAAAAGTACTTTGGGCCCCCCGTCTCATTTCATTTCATCATTGAATTCCTTAAGCGTATCAGTGAGAGTTTGAGTTGTTTTATTTTTTAAACTCTTCTTTTTTTTTTTTTTTTTTTCCTGTTTGTTTTGTTCCTGGTAAATAAAGAGAACATTTTCCGATTCATTAAATCTCCAAGAGGCCTAGGTGGCACTTTGAAGTCCGCTCACGTCTGTGGTTTTCAGGTATGCTATCAGTCAAATACAGGAATCCTGACAGCTGCAGAAGTGACTTTTGTTGTTAAATAGGAAAGAACAGAACTACCAAATGTCCGCAAAGTTGTAAATGACCAAAGCTAGGGAAGGAATTTTACACCTCTGTAGAGAATGCTGAAGTTACTCAACGTTGAACTATTATTTGGAGTAAATAAAAGTGTAAATGGTGCAATTTTGTGATGTCAGCATGACGTTGTTTTGAATATAGACTTGTCTTATGGTGCTCTAGTTTCCTGGGTTATGTTAACTGCTGTTCATTACCAAGTGGAAGTCTCAGCATTGCCTACTGCCTAACACTTCAGAGACCGACTGCACCCCGCTCCCCGCTGGCCAGCGCCGACAGCATCGCGTGTCCCGTCGGTAGGGCTCGGCCGTGTCGTGTTCTGGTGGACGTGAGTTTTCCTCTGTACGCTTTCAGCCATCGGGGTAGCGAAGCGTGGGCGGGGAAGGCGGATGTGCCGCGGGCGCTGCCGCTCAGAGCGGCGGCCCCAGCATCCCCACCGCCCCCCAGCAGGAATTGGGGAGCACGGAGGGGGCTGCGGGAGCATCCCTGCAGAGCGCGGGGACGCGGCACTGCCTGCCCGCAGCAGCAGGTGCAGGAAAATCGCGAAGGTGGGTGTCTCCATCCCACAAACTGTTGCTAGGATTTTTTCTGTTGTTTGTAAAGGACGGTGTGATAATTATTATTCCTTTAAAAGAAAAAAAAAAAATGACACTTAAGTATATTTAAAACAAAAAAAAAAATGTTTTTTTTTTTCCAGTTGGAATAAATGGAAGTATTCATCCAAAGGGAAGAGTCTCGGGTGTTTGTTTTCACTCTGAAGGCGTGTTGGTTAATTGTAGAGCACAAGACCTTATTATCACTTGACAGTTCCAGCACAGGGATCATTTCGGTCCCAGCCCCGGCTCCATCCCTGGCAGGCAGAACCCCGCCCCAGGGCAACTGCCCCTCTTGGTTTTCCCGTGCTAAAAAAAGCCAAGCCTTCACCTGGTGCAAGTCAGCGCGCTCAGCTGACAGCCCTAGCAGGGCTCTGCACTGCGCAGAGCAAGGCGTCAACCTGTAATTTATCAATAACAGCCTTCTCCTTAGAAAGATCACAGATCTTTGCATGTTTTCCCCAACAGGCCTGGTGAGGAGGGTAGGGGCATTGCTTTCAGTGACAAGTATGACACTAACTACAGGTTATTATATAATTGGCTTTTAATATGTGCAATTTAATTCTTTGCCACTGATTAAAAGCACAATGAATGTTGCCTATCAGCCCTAAGTGCCTTGTTCAGCTGTGCTGCCTGAGAACTAACGACTGTTTGTACAGCCAGCCCTGAACTGCTCAGCAAATGGCAAAGAACTAATCCCCAGGTTTCCTGTTTAACCACTCTCCAAAAATTTAACCTGAGCTGCTGATGCGGGGTAATTCTGCCTGTTGCACTTGTTCCCGTGCAGTTCCCTAGCAAGTGGATGGTCTCTGAGCAGTGGCTCCTCAAAACCCCGAGCATCGCTGTGACCTCGTGCACGGCTGTGTCCAGGCCACTCCTAATGCAGCACTGAAATCAGAGCAGACAGGCAGCAAATTGGTGAGATAAGAGTATCTCAGGTGATGCTCCCCTCCGCCGTGCCCTTTGCCAGCACAAGTAAAGGTCTCACATCACGTTCTGTAAGAAAGAAAACATGAAGTCATATGAATTTCAGCAACAGAAGTGTAAACCCAGCAGTCCCATGGAGGAAAAAGAATTTTTTTTTTTTTTAATTATTTCAGGGTATGATTAACCATTTTTGACAAACCCACTGAGTCCGAGGGCTGGAGCCCGTGAAATCCCACTCCCTCGCCATCTGGGCCTGCTGGGTCACCATGGTGTGCCCTCTGCCTGCGGGTTGCCAGCACCCCAGGAACAGAGGCACCCTCACGGCTGCTCTTCTGCCTTTCCCAGCTCCCGGAATTCGGTACCCGTGGCTCCAGCGGACGGTGGGGAGTCAGGGGTGATGCTGACGGAGGGGTTTTGCAGAGGGAGCCGTTGACAGCTGTGGACAGTGTGGCATGGTGTAAACCTTGCTATAAGAGATTAAAAAAATAAAATATTGTTTAGGTTTATTGCTACCACAATTTTCTTCCATAAAAGATCCTTTTTGTTCCCCTCAGTGCAGACATGCAGTATCCAAAGCAGCACGCAGTCGTAATTCAATGGTCGCTTTCCTTGGAGGGCATGGGGGCTCAGTACTGCCCGCGCTGTGCCCAAAGTGCCCCACGTGGGCAGCGTGCTGGCCCAAAAGCCGCCGAGCTGGGCAGGGAGCATCCAGCACACTGAGGCTTATTTTTTGGGCAGCCAAAAAGCCACACAGGCCTGAACCCGTGCAGGTAAATCACAACCAGATGAGCAGAGCCTCTGTGGAAGGACAAGGTTACAAGACCGGTTGAGCACACATCGGCCTGTATTTGCAAACAGCACAAACAGCTCTGGTTAGGCAAGTTGCCATCCCCCAGCCACCTACTGCCTTCCTCAGCCAAAATCCAGCCTCTCCAGCTGGACGGGAGCTGCTCACCCTGGCTTGAGGGCACTGGGAGCTGCCACCTTAGCTGACAAATTCTGCTCTTTCAGGATGGAAAAAAAAAAGAAAGCGCCCCATTCTTTGCATTTACATACAATCATGCTATTTATGAAATCTAGGCTGCCCTCATTCTCCAGGAGATCACCTGCCACCTATTAGATTGCCATCCTCCGTGGCCAGGGGAAGGAAGCTCATTAGCTAAGAGCAATTTCAGAGGACTTTGTTTTATAAACGAAGCCTTTTTTATATTTTTGTCCCATTTTTCTCACACCACCTGACGCGATGGCGAAGAGCAGGCTTTATGCAACACGTTTTGACCCTAGATCCTTGGAACTATTTAGGAATTCCATACAAGGGGAATTGGTGGCCAGGGATGCCGAGGGCCACGGACAAATCGCAAGAGAGCTGGGGCCTGTTTCCAAAAGCATCTGCAAGCCATCACAGTGAAATATCAGTGCACTCACAGACAGAACATGGTAATAACATTTTTCCCAGGAGGACCAGATGGAATATTTGAGTTCTGCAAAGTGGGAGCCCCGTTAGCCAGGCTGAGCTTTTAAAATCGCCTGCAGACCTGCACTGGTCAGCTGAAGGTCGGAGCTTTGCAGCTGCAGGGCTCTGCATGTATGTTCGGGTTTCAGGAGCCCCATGAGCACCTGCCCAAGTGCACCCAATGAAAGGCCTTCCCATTTTCCACAGTTCTTTCTATTTTTACAATATTGAGAAAATATCTTTGCTAAGAAGCCACGTCCAGGCTTTGTCTGCATTGGAGCGGCCGCCCCGTGCACCTCTGCCTCAGTGCCCAGGGACCCCTTATCTGCAGCCCCACCTTGCTGCTGCTGCACTCCTCGTTAGTAACGCAGAGAACTGCCAGCGCCCCTGTTTTAGGCAAAGCCATAGTCGTTTGCTGAAGCGTTCTCAGGAGAGTTTTCCCGTTTGTAAAAGCAAATATTTATATCTGCTGCTCTCGTCGAGGCTCTGGATATGATCAACTCTTAAAGAGAGATTTAGCCAAAAGAACTGATTTATTAAAATGGATAAGCAAAGCGCTGTGAAGCAAGTTACTTCAGTCTAAATAAAGCATTAAACTCTGAAGAGCACACATCACATCGCAGTTGTACATATACATGCACACCTACATGTGTACACACACCTCACTCACTCAGCCACATCCGCAGCCCCCTGCTGTACGTGCAGGGATTTACAACAACTCCGGCCCTGCAGGCAGCCCCGACCACCCCTGCCCAGCTCCCGGCTCTGCCCAGGCTCGGTGCCTCAGTTGCCCCAGATCCAAAGCTCCAATGCAATAATGCTTTACCTGCAAGGACCTTAAAACCCAGATTCTCGTCCATGCGTCAGGCTCTAGCTGTCGATTACTTGCTCCTGAGCACTCCTACGGCTGATGCTGCAGCAGGCTCAAGGAGCTTGTCGTTGGCTACTTGGTTTAATTAGCTTGGGAACAGCAAAGCAGGGGCAGCACCCACTCCTGCGCTCACCACACGCTCATTACTTACAGCTCCACCACCCCAAGTAACTCGGCACAGAAAACAAGGCCATGGAGGCTGAAGCACGTACAGAGCACCTGGAGGTGCTGTAGCTGTTGCTGACCACTTGCAACGCACACGGGCCCCAGGGCGCACCGCAGCAGGACGGAGCCCTCGTGCCTGTTCCAAAGGGCCGCGGCACTTCGGGCAAACGGGGCTTCTTGCCGTGGTGGTGGCNTCGTCTTCCATTTCTCATGGAGAAATGAGGTACGGATGGATTCTTCTTTTTCCTTCTTCTTCTTCATATTTTTGTTTTGGGCTTCTGAGGAGCACGTGCTCAGCAGCACATGGGGGATGCTGAGCTAAAGGCTTTGCCATCGGGCTGGAAGTGTCCAGAAGAAGCCCCCAGCCTCCTCCCGGCCCAGCACACGGGTTTGGTCACACCAGGACTCCGAGCCAAGAGGCAAAGCAGGGAAGTTTGTGGCTGGAGACAGGAGGCAGCAGCTCTAGGCCGCTGGTAGTGAATACAGCTGGGTCAAATGAGAGCTGTTGAATAATGTATGTGATGACTCTTCAAAAGAGTAAATCCCGCCCCCAGCCCACTCCATCCTTCATCAGATTATGTGGCTGGCGAACAGTTTATGAATATTTAAGAAGTTTTACTAAATTAATAGAACCTTGCAAAAACAGTTTAAAAACGTCGAGTGAAATATTGGCATATCGTGTTTTACAGCCACGGGGGCAGAAAATGGGAGCCAAGGAGTGCTGTCACAAATCTGTCTGTATTTGATCCCAGGGGAAGGGAAGGGAAGGGAAGGGAAGGGAAGGGAAGGGAAGGGATGCACCCTGCTACAGCCAGTTTGGCCCTGGAGGGGTGCAGGAGACCCGTGCCCACCGGCCTGTGCTATCCAGCAGCCTCATTTCCTAGCAAATCCCTTTCCAACAGTTTATTTCAGGTTTTCAAATGGTGGGAGGCAGCAGTGCCTGGCTTCACCACCTGGCCCAGCCTGACGGCTGAGGGCTGCGCTCGGGGGAACAGCTCTTTGCATATGTATGAGCGTAATCGCTCATGGTGAAAGATGCGAGGAGAGGAAGCTGATTTGGGATGCACAGAGAATGGGAGCAAACAAGAACCGCTCCCCGCGGAGGCTTTGTGGTAGCCCGAGAGATCTCCAGCTTTAATGCTGCTTACTGGTTAACAGCCTCGAGAGAGCCTGGCTGGGGGAAGGAAAGGTGGAAGGCTCCCGGGATCACCCCCGTAATCCGGAGGTTCAAACTAATGTGTATGAGGACGTCATTACTGCTGAGTATCCACTGGGCTCAGGGTGTAAAATTCCTTTTATTAGTCTCAAGCATCAGATTTTGCAAGTGCAAGAAATTTTCAAGTGCTTGCCTGGATCCCTGTTTGTATGCAAATGATGCTGTAAAATTTCTTAGGCTGAAAGGCCTGATTTCAGACAGCATCAGTCAACGTGTGTCAGCCTCGTCAGAACAGAGATTGTCTGATTCTTTCAGGTCAAAACAATGCAAAATTCTTGATAGAATATTCAGGCAGTTTAAAGATATAACAACCAAAATGAAAACGGTTTAAAGCTTTATTTTTTTTCAAAGAAGTTATTATTTTGGGATGCACAGGCACTGCTGGATCTCCCCAGCAGGTTCCTGCCTGTTTGCATTAAAGCAGGGGGCCCTGAGTTTGCTGGGGACAAACGAGCTGGTGCCAGGGACTGGCCTGGGGCTGGTGTTCCCCCAGCAGTCGGTGGGATTGGGCTGCTGTAGGAGCGCCCCTGCACTGGGCTGGTTTGTCCCTGACTCTGTCCCTTCTGCAGGGAGAAGAATCTGTTCAGTAACTTCTGTTGTCAGAGGAGATGCTTAATTGTCCTGAGACAGGTACTGCAGGTTTCCCATTTCTGGTGCGTGCAGCTCTTACACCTTCATAGACCATTGCTCACTGCAAAAGACAAAGAGAGCAGACATTGCTCTGCCACGAGCGTGCACCTCCAGCACTGGAAGCAGATGGATTTTCATTTACAGAAGTAAGCACAACATGCTCTCACACACACTGAGTTCTGCATCACAGCCCCTATCATTTACATGAAGCACTGTGAGGAAATAACATATTTTAAGACCAGCATGAATACATCCCTCGAGCTCTGACTGATAAGGCAGTAATCAAGTTTCACCAACACAGAGCACTCTGTCCCAGAGATAAGCCAGCCCCGAGCAGCAGGGTGCCCTCTTCCCCTCGGCACATGTGCTCTGCCAGAGAAGGGAGTGCTCCAATGCCCGCTCCAGGGACCTGCAGTCAGGATAGCCAAATCCACACCAGCGCCCCACGCACTTTCATCTAATAGCCCTGATAACGCGTTGGCATCATTTCCATCCCGGTGCCTTGGGGAAGGAACAGCCTCTGGAGCAGTGGGAGCAGACCACACGCCGCAGTGCCTTCCTCTCCCCGGTGCTCCACCACTACTTCTGCAGCAAGTATTTCTGGCAGGGTGTTTCGGCTGGCTGACCCATCTGTGCTGCCCCATGCCACCTGCACGTCAAGTTTCAGCCTCAGGATGGGCAAGATCTTAGGCAGAAACATGAATGCTGCCTCGTGGCTGTGCACACGTGGCCTGTGCCACTCCGGCAGGGCAAGCAGCAGGGATGAAATTCCTGCTGCAATAATGATATATAATAGCTCGGTGCTACATAACTTTGTCCTTCTAAATTAAGCACACGGAGTGGGTAGATGGGAGAAAGCACTGTTGGACATGTGGTGGTGGTGACTGCAAACTCCATCCTGAAAAAGTGGGAGAAAAAGCCCAACTGTTTCCCTTGACTCCGTCTACATTTTCAAGGTCAGCCATCCTATCCTGTACACGGAGGGGAAAATGCTAACACTTCTCCAGCTGTTCCTAGACAACCAAAATCTGCTGTTTAATTCTAAAGCCATTTGGTCCCTGTCTCCAACTTTCATCTAAAATTGTGCCGATTTCTAAAAGGCTGAGGCAAGAAAGAGCATTTCATGTTCTTGCAAAAATACAAGGAGATACAACCTCCTGTGAGATTTTTACCTACTTCATCCCATAACTTCAATCCCATAATTAGGTCTCCTGTCATTTCTTTTGATGCTCTGCCCTATTTATCCACAGCTTTCTGACCCTGTTTCCATATCTGGTGATATATTTTTTTTCCATTATTGCTCTTAAAAGGGAGGGAAAAAAAAAAAAAAAAAAAAAA
>VXAV01003655.1:122323-136406 GCA_013399715.1 Alectura lathami | reverse complement strand
TCAAGAACCGTGTAGATGCGGCACTTGGGGACATGGTTTAGCCGGCATGGTGGTGATAGTTGGACTAGATGATCTTACAGGTCTTCTCTTATCTTAATGATTCTATGATTCTTCCACATCAGCAGCATTACTCTTTTCAGCTCCTTTTCTTATAAATGCCTACAGATACAGGCCTCTATACTGGGTAAATTTATCTCCCTGTTGGTGGGTGAGGGACATTGCAGCTTTCTCTTGGACATCCTATATGGCTGAATGCAAGGCAGGGAGAAGTCTAAAATTATGTTTGTTCAGGACAAAACAGCACTCAAAATGTTCTATTTTGTAACACCAAGAAATAAAAGTCAAATAGCCTTCACCAAATATCTGAAGACATTTAGGACCCTTAATGAATGCATTATCTTGATATAAGCACATTGCAAAAGCCATAGTCAGAACAGGAACTGACATGAGGCATGAGATTACTTATCACTGCTTCTACAGAAGGGTGAAGCCTTAGCACCTGGTTAGCCACAACAGGCCAGCTAAATTCTGCTTTGATGGAATACAGACCTGAGAAAACTGAGATTTTCTGTATGCAGGCAGAAAGAAAAAGATTAAAGAAATACCTAAGTGCTTGGATAACCCTAAGAATGACAGCTGACTTGAGCTGAGCTTTTGTTATTGTATGACAAAGAGACACGCAAGCCACAAGCTCTGACTGAAAGCCTCTAGGTAACAATTCCTGACATTTTTTTGAACACAATAATGCAGGACCAAAGCAGAGAACATTTAGTAGGAATTTTGGTAACTGAGTTCCAGTCATTATACCACTAAGTAAATTAAAGCAATCACATATTTGCTTATATGCAAAAAAGGACAAAAAAAGTGTTCTGCTAATTAATTAATTCATAGAATCACTCAATAATTCAAAAGACTTTCTTCCCATTCCGCTATTTGGGTTATTTTCCATTTCCATGTAGCTCATATTTCAATTTTATCCACTCCCAACTCAATTAGATTAATAACTTTTTATCTCTTATCATTTACAGAGAGGAGGTTATGCAGGGGGGAAAAATGCAGGTCAGTCTTCAAGATTGAACCATCGTGGAAAACCTACTCAGCATTCCTGCTTACTAGCTATCATTTGTATCGTGCAACATATGCAAGTCATGAACTCTCAAACATTTTTGTGAGATAGTTTACACCTTACTGTTGGTAAGATCTGAAATATTTAACAACATAAATTCACTAGATCCCTGAATAAATCACTAACTACTTCATTACCAAATGATAACAAAGGCATTGAACAGGAGACAAAAAGAGGACTGCCCCATGCTAAACTTCAGCAGATCATACAAACATAGTCTAACAGTCCAAAATGCAAGCATCTTCATTTTGAAAGGCAAGCTAACCTACCGAAGACAAATCAAATGACTGCCAATACTAGTAATAAGCTCCCCACACAAAAACAACTGGTTAATCAGTGTCTTTAAAAAAAAAGTAAAAATACAGATAGGTCCACATCTAGACACTCTCTTAAGCAATGCATGAGAGAGGAACATGGGGGAAAAAAAAAAATTTCAGCTTTTCCTGACAAAGGCATCACATTTTTTCCCCACAGAGGCAGCAGGAGCAGCACAGGTCTCAGCCATGAAATCCATTGTGGCCTTTTTATTGCTCTAAGCCTCCATGTGTTGCATTACTGTAAAACTGTCAGGTCAAATCCCTGTCATATGCTGCAGGACTGTGCTCTGCTCACAAGCTGCCACTCCAATTGGCCAGCCAACAGTCAGGCTGACTGCACACACACAACATAGCCTTAAGCAACCTAGCTCATCACAACCACTTTTACAAAATGAATGCTAGAAAGAAAGGCAAGCATTATTTTTTTTAGATGAGGCAAATTATGCTTTTCATGTTCCAATTAAAAGAAAATAAATCTTAGACTCCTCATAACCACATCATTTCACGTAATAGTATTAAAGCCTGTACATAAACTCACACAAGTAATATTTGCTTTAATGTGGAATTGTATCACATTCCCGTTTCTCAGCATGACACAAGCTATGTGAGAAACAGCACATCTTTTTCAGGAACATCTTCAGCAACAGAGAATAACAGAGATCAATTCAAGGAAAAACAGAAAACATTTAACAGGATGAGCAAACACATTCCTATGCAACCAAGGTAATTCTTAATTCATATAATCTTCATTAGTGTAAGCATTAAGATTGAACTTTTTTTCTTCTAAATAAAGAAGAAATCCATGCAAATTGATTAATTGTTAATTATAGCTCCAACCCCAGCATCATCTTAGAAGCACGTGAAGGAAGGAGGATTAGACCAAACACCTTCTAGACTATAAGGATTTCTGCAGATTCGAGTCAAGAGGTGTCATCACCCCACTGTAGACTCTCAGTATTGAGTGTCATGAAAAAACACAAAAAATAAGATGCCAAAAAGCTATATTCTTTCTTACAGCATTTTAACAGAGCATAAGAACAGTTTAAAACTGGTTTGGGGTGTCTTTATCTAAAGGGAACTGAAGTCCAGTTGGATAGGCTAGCCACTTAGGAATCAAGATAACTTTCCAGCTCCAGCAGACTTCATGGGAGCAAGGACATGTTACTTGATCTGCTTCAACTCACCTATAAAAACAGGAATAATCAGTATCTCAGAGGTCAGTGTGTCAAATATTTCAAGAGCACGAGATGCTCCAACAGCATTATCCCAAAACTTTACAAATACTGGAAGTATGCAATTACTTACACAACACAGCTTAACTGCACTGATTATTTTCCTTTAAAAAAGGAACAATCCACCAGTGAGCTTTCAACATAAAATAACTGACAAGGATAAACATGCATGTGTGAAGAGCTGCCCCTGAAGAACGGCCATGAGCAAGTCAAAAGCTTATGGGTGAGAGCTAGAGACTGAGGCAGCAAAGGGAGCCTCGTGGCTGATGCCTACCACAGGCCACCTGACCAAGCAGAGCCTGTGGGAGAAGCCTTCTTTCTCCAGCTGCAGGAGGCATCGCAATCGCAAGCCCTCATCCTGCTGGGTGACTTCAAACACCCTGACATCTGCTGGAAAAGTAGCACAGCAAGCTGTAGGCAATCCAGGAGGCTCCTGGAATGCATCAAGGACAACTTCTTGAGCCAAGTAACAGACAGCCTCACCAGGGGTTATGCAGTACTGGACTTGTTGCTCACCAACACAAGCAAAGTAATTGGTGGCATCAGGACTAGCAGCTGCCTGGGCTCTAGTGATCATGCCATGATGGAGTTCACAATCCTGAGGGACATGAGTCAGACAAGGAGCAAAATTAGGACCCTAAATTTTAGGAAAGCCAACTTCCAGCTCTTCAGGGACTTCCAGCCAACAGAACCCTCTGGGAAACTGCCCTCTAGGACAAGGGAGTGGAGCTGAGCTGGCAGATCTCAAAGGAAGCTTTCCTTAGTGCCCAAGAGCTCTCCAACCCCAGGTGAAGGAAGTCAGAAAGGAATGCAGGAGATCAGCACAGAAGCACCACGACCTGCTGGTCAAACTGGAGAGCAAGAAGAAAATACATAGGCAGTGGAAGCAGGGACAGGCATCCTGAGAGGAGTATACGGATGCTACTAGGCTGGGTAGGGAAGGGGTCACAAAGGCCTCAATGTCCAGGTGGAGACCAGCGACAAGTGGTGTCCCCCAGGGGTCTACACTGGAACCAATGCTCTTTAATGTCTTCATCAATGACATCAACAGTGGGATCGAGTGCACCCTCAGCAAGTTTGCAGATGACACCAAGCTGTGTGGTGCAGTCTACTCACCTGAGGGATGGGATGCCATCCAGAGAGACCTAGACAGGCTCCAGCTGTCAGCCCTGGAGAACCTCATGAGCTTCAGCAAAGCCAGGTGCAAGGTCCTGCAACTGAGTTGCTGCAACCCCCACTATTAGTACAAGCTGGGGGATGAAAGGATTGAGCAGAGCCCTGCTGAAAGGGACCTGGGGCTACTGGTGGCTGACAAGCTGGACATGAGACAGCAGTGTGCCCTCGCAGCCCACAAAGCCAACTGTATCCTGGGCTGCATCCAAGGAAGCGTGGCCAGCAGGGCAAGGGAGGTGATCCTGCCCCTCTGCTCTGTGCTGCTGAGACCCCACCTGGAGTGCTGCGTCCAGATGGGGAGTCCTCAGCACAGGAGGGACATGGACCTGTTGGAGCACGTCCAGAGGAGGGCCACAACAATGATCCAAGGGATGGAACACCTCCCCTGTGAGGACAGGCTGAGAGAGTTGGGGCTGTTCAGTTTGGAGAAGAGATGGCTCCAGGGAGACCTGACAGCAGCCTTTCAGTACCTAAAGGGGGGTTACAAGAAAGAAGAGAACAGACTCTTTAGCAGGACCTGTTGTGATAGGACTAGGGGAAATGGTTTCAAACAGAGGGAGATTTAGCCTGGAGATAAGGAGAAAGTTCTTTACCATAAGGGTGGTGAAGCTCTGGCACAGGTTGCCCAGAGAGGTGGTGGATGCCCCATCCCTGGAGACCTTCAAGGTCAGGCCGGACAGGGCTCTGTGCAACCTGATCCAGCTGTAGGTGTCCCTGTGCACTGCAGGGGAGTTGGACTGGATAGCCCTTAAATGTCCCTTACAGCTTGTATGATTCTGCAATTCCATGACATGCACAGCAGGTCCTTTCCTGTGACAAAGTAGTGGAATACCCTAACAAAAAGTAAATACAATGCAGCCTGACACAAAGTTTAAAGTATTTCGACAACTGCTAAAGTATTGGGTCACAGAGCTGCTCAGAGACTCTCATGAACTCCTTATGAACAATGATGCACCTTGAACAAATCTTCAATCTTAAATAGACAAAAACAATATTAACATGACTTCCCTGTACATCTACAAGCTACACCTGGAGTAGCATTGTGAAAAGTGACTTCAATTACTATTAAATCACCTTGTGCACACTAGCTGCTGTCATTCCAGAATAAACCAAGCTACAGGATTGTGGAATTGCTGCAGCTTGCTCTAGGACCAGAGCTGTCAATGCACTAAACCAACAATCATCTTCCCAATCAAAGAGTAGAAACATCATTTCTGTTTTGCTGTGTCCCGTTCCCAGTTCAGTGAAAGCTGAGACCACCCAGAAGTTGAAATAAGAATAAAGAGGTTTAGAAAGTAGCATATTTAGTCTCCTAGCTTAAACTAGGAAAATGACATCTCTTACTTCTAAAATCATGAAAACCATGAAGTTTTACTAACACTAATTATATTAACAGCCAACTAACTTAGATAAATGTTTCCTGGCTTAGACTACCAGCTACAACATTCACTACTTTTGCTTCTTCTTAGTTCAAGATCAATTACTTTAAATGGGGATGGAGAGATGTTTGTAATATATTGTGCATTTGGACTTCCCACTCATTTCTATCCAGATAAGCTGAAGAAAATAGGTTAAATTCTTACTCATCCTTTTCTAAAAGTAATTTAAACATGCTAAGGCACTCTCCATGCATACCTGTCTGCTTTACTAGGAGCCTTGTAGTTTGAAACACACAGGGAAAATCTGTACCTCAACTACCAACTCAGATCACTTATGTAACAAAGCTTTCATATTTTATCAGTATTCCCCTCTCTTAAAACTGTTCATTTTAATTTGTAATGTAATAAATGTAGACTGAGGCAAGAAGACAGTATTTTTGGAAAGTGAAGTTGCTTTTTAAACAGAATACATAACTAGGATTTCTTGAAAAAAATCTTACAGCACTGAAGAATGAACAATAATACACTTTGATCTGCAGAACTGAATAGACTACTCACACCCTCCCCATTCAAATGTGAACAGAGATTTTATTGCATTTTAATTCATGTAGTTTGTTACATATTTCCTAAGCATGCTTCAAGCCATTATCTGCATCATCGTTAAGGCATAGAAATACTGTTTCCTCTTGGGTGAATTTTGATCACTTTTTTTTTTTTTTTTTAAAAGAGAATACAGACTTAGCAATCTTAAATAAAAATTCTTGCCACCTCAGGTGACTTTGCTCTGTTTTGCAGGGTTCCCCCCCACAGACACACCCAATAGGAGAAAAAACATTTTCACCTGTTTCATCTGTTATTTGTGGGGTTACATTCCTATTAAAAACCATCTACTCAAACATTAAAGATAAAAACAAACAACAACACAAAAAAACCTCTTAAGGAAGCACAGAACAGTGATCTAAAAATCGTCGTCAACATCCACCAAGAACTCTAGATTAATGTGCCAACCACAAAATCCATAATCTGCTGGAAGCAGCTTATGCAGCTCTGGTTTTCTATCAGAGACAAACCAAAGAAGTTGATTTGAATGCAAATAAACAATCAATCTTTTCCGTTCATTAATCAGCCATCATAATTTATTTTAATTTACTGTATAGCACAGAATTATGAGATCTACATAAATGATCTAACTCTCCAATCTAAAACAAAACATCAGTGGCGATCAACCAGAATTACAGTTGTAAAATCTATGTGACTGGGTGCAAACAATCTCTAGTGGAATGAAATGGTGACTAATCAAGGAAGAAGATCTTCCACATTTAAAAAGTATTGGTGTACAATTTATTTTAACTTTAAAAAACAAAGTTTAAATATAGTACACTAATTTCATTACAGCAAAATGCAATCTTAAAAAGGTCATTTCAAAGTTCATTTCTGCAATTAAATATATCCAGGATGCTCTAACACATAATGAAAATAATGTTAAAATTTCCTAGCTAGAGACTAAACTGCTGCAGAACTACATACTCTTGGAAAGACAGATAATCAACAACATTAAAAGTGTGCCTTTAGTTAAATTACAGTTTCTATTGCAATAAATACGATCTGTTATCAACCTCAAAATTCTACAGCCTTAATGAAAACAGGACAGAAATCTTACCAGTTATCAAAAATTATATAGGAGTACTAGGAGACTACACTATGCAACTTTACTCTAAAACTCAAAGCTAGATTCTTAAGCAGATGCTTGATTAAGTACCTGTGTAACACCATTGGTGTTCTCCTCAAGTGATTAAAATTAGGCATTTGATTAGGTAGTCTATTTAATCACAAAAACAAGTGCTCCAGTATACAAAATAATAACCTGTTACTTATATTTTCCTACACAGCCTCATATTTAATGACATTATCACCTGGTTTCTTGAAGAGCCCTTTATACACTGTAGAGTTCAGGGAAATTAATATGCACAAGAGTTTCCTATAAGTAAATCTCTGGTCCACTTTTCTATGTTCAAACTCCTTATTTGAGACAACTTCAAATAGTCACAATTAATAAACCTGAAAAATAAGCTTTTCTTAAGGAAATCTTTCATGCACTTCCTTTCAGCCTCTCAAATTTTAAGCAAATATACCCACACATGAAATCAAATTCATTCCAGCAGGTTTTAAAATAATTAACACCTGTAAAACACAACAACGGGACTAAGCAGGACTTATACTTCCTAGATCCTGATTTCTTTGATCTCCTTGGTGCTCAGCACTCACTCTTCTTTCTAATCTCCTACTTTCCTCTACCACCTCTCCACTACAAGAGAAACCTGCTTAGTTAAAAAAAAAAAAAAAAAACACCAAACAAAACATAGATGCTCCTCATGACATATCTTCCCCCTCCAGACACTGCTCCTTCTCCCTTCCGTGGCTCATCATTTTCAAACCTCTGCCTTGTGGTTCTCCAGCTTGTGGGAAAATGGCCGAAAGGCGGGTACAGTCTCTAAGTTGTTTTTCCCCATCTTAAAGCTAAGAATCTTTGGGGTAAAATGCAGTTGCTGCACCCAGATTCCGTTCTGCAGTGGTTCCCAAGGCAACACATCCTGCCATCGTGGTAGAAACTAAGGGGCAGAATGACACAAAGGGTGGAGTAGAACGCAGAGCTCCATGGCTACGCTTCGTACCTCCTGTGCAGGAGATGGGAACATACTAGGCCACCTTGTCCTGTTAACACAGTAGAGTAAAATGGCAGATGGAGTGAAGCAAAGGTTTCATGGCCAAATTCTATTGTTCTCTATGGTGCGATAAAACCGTATGGCTGGGCCAAGGGATCACATCACAGCAACCACCAAACAAAAGAGTAAATCACACAAGTAACACCAATCACTAATCAAAGTATGTATGGCTAGAGACACTCAAGCTCCACCTAAATGGATGGGAATAAAATGGGCTGACACCAGGGGAAAAGTGGGGAGAAGACATCAACAACTCCTGGGATCAGTGGACAGCTTGAACCTGCCTCCCCCCTCCACTTAGGGGCACCTACTGGGTAAGAGCTCTATTCTTTGCATGCTAAATAGTTAATACCAGTAATCAAGCTTGATCATTATCACAGCCAGTGAACTGTAACCAGCAGTCTCTGAACCTTATCCTGTCACGGTCTATATTCCGTATAATAAAATTTGCTTTGAATATTAGAAGTAAGGAATTCAACTCAGTAGTGCTGTTCCATGAGGGGCTCTGAATAGGTCAGGCAAATCATGCTCCAATACAGTGGGCTGCCAGGGTGGCAGGCTTGATCAGGCACAAGGAGGTCATCTTTCCTGAGAAACTGGACAGGCTAGTCAGATCTGAACAGGCTCGTTGATACCCTTATTCTACCTGCATGAGATTCTGCTTCCTTGCAGGCTAAACCATCTTTTCATCATAGAATCACAGAATGGTTTGGGTTGGAAGGGACCTTAAAGACCATCTAGTTCCAGCTTCCCCTGCCATAGGCAGGGACACCTCCCACTAGACCAGGCTGCTCAGAGCCCCATCCAGCCTGGCCATGAACACTTCCAGTGAGGGGGGCAACCACAGCCTCTCTGGGCAACGTGTGCCAGTGTCTCACCACTCTCACAGGACAGAATTTCTTCCCAACATTTAGCCTAAATCTCCCCTCTTCCAGTTTGTGGCCATCACCCCTTGTCCTATCGCTACATGCCCTTCTAAAGAGTCCCTCCCCAGCTCTCCTGTAGGCCTCCTTAAGGTACTGGAAGGCCACTAGCAGGTCCCCCTGGAGACTTCCCCTGGAGTGTTTTCTTAACATGACACCAGCCGGACCTTCAGCTCTCTCTGATTTTGTTCCTGCACTTTATACCACACAGCTTCTGTTCTTAAAGAACAGCCTTCCTACAGCTCAACACTTGCAAGCCACAGCCAGCCCCTCTCTGGGAGGTAGCCAGCTGCACTGCTCTAGCCCTGCTCACCTTTCACAACTTCACATCCCCAGATTCTTCTCCTACTTCTCCAAGCACCTCTTTCACAAGATATGCTTCTACAGAACAGCCAGTCCATTTAATATGTCTACTGTCTGGTTTTCTGCAGTTTTATTTGCCACTCACTGTGAGTAGACCACCTCCCACTCTCAAGTGGCATCCATGTTTCAAACCAACTTGCCCTGATTTCAAACTCCCTACGCCCTCTAACATCCCTCCATTTTGGAAGGGCCACGTCACACACACGAGGTGATTTCAGAGATTGTTGCCCTTCACAAAGCAAGCTCCTCTCTTGACCATACTTAGAAAACACCAAATACAGTCAGACAGCTGGTAGACTTCCAAACCTACCACAAATAACCTAACACAGTGGTAAGAATGGTATTGCAGTAAGCTTATATATGTATTTGCTTTTATTTTGAGAACTCTGGGTTGTGTTGTCCTCTCCCCCATCCCCAAAAGGGAGGTATGCTTCAAAGCTGTGCAGATGAGGCGAGCCAACTGCAGACATGTTTTCACAGTCTAACGAGTTACTGCTCATCAACTAAACAACAGCAACTCTCTTTATGGGTGCTCTGAGAATATTCCAGATGCAAATTCAAGTGTGATGGTGACTATGGATACTAAGGGTGAGCAACAGTTCATTTACTCCTCCATACCTAAGGAGGTATTAAAACAGTTGCCAGAGTTACTACTATGCCACATGAAGTCTAAGGATGCCCTCACTTGAAGCAGAGGAGCTACAGGAAATTCAAGTGATCAGTAGTATTCCACCTCCTGGGGTTTTTTCACTTTTTTTTTTTGTTTTGTCTTTAAGGGATGGGGCTTTTTGACTTTTTTTTCCCCCATTTTTAAAAGTCATTTGCAGTAGGAGATCTATAACTGAAATAGCAGTATTTGCCTTGTTTCCATGGGTGATCCAAATGAAAATGCAGAAGGGGAGGGCCAGAAACTTCCTGGGAACTTCCCAGGAGAAGGAACAATTCACAGAGTGTGAGGCAGATAGATATGATAAACAAGGCTGTAACAACAGGTTTTTAATCAGTCAACCCTAAAACTTTCTCACAGACCAACACAGAATCGAGACTATTCAGAGTCTGACTATATGGCCATATGGCCCATTTACCATAAACTGAGGACCATAATCTGGAAATTGGCACTACAGCAAGCACAATACATTTGGAGCACTAAGAACTTAAATCTTAGCTTACCTTAAGACTTCTGATTTATCTTCTTTCCAGAAAGGGAATAGGCAGATGTCTCTAACCATTATTACTATTACCTTCAGAAGATGACAGGTGGCTAAAAAGATGGTGTTGAGTAAGAATGAATTCTGAATTTTTACCTGTTTCTTGAAGTGTTCTACTGTAGCAAATTCTTTCAGCTGTACATGCAAGCCTTGACAGTGTAAAACAAAATAACCAACTTCACGTATGAAGAATGTATAGAATGAAAGAAAACCAGAAGAACTATGGACATAGACAACAAGAAAGACAAGGTAAATAAACTTATTTCTCCAAAGACAGCATGAAATCAAGATCACATGAATATTACAGACACTAAGAACAATGTCCAAAGCAAGTAATCAGGGCTTCCTGCCACTACACTTGAGCTGCAGACATGATGAGAAACTCACTACTGAATGTGATTTGGCTGAGCCCAATCATTTTGTAAAGAGATATTTCAAGTTACCATCGCAGGCCATAGACACCATGCTAGCAAATAGGTATAAGCCCTTCCATATGTCCATGCAAAACAGCACAGATGCTTCCCCACCTGTACAAAAGGCCACATAGATATGTTATCCCAAGTCTAACCCAGCTCACACCTGGATTCATTGGTAAGTATGTTTGCTTTCATCACTTCTTCAAAAGGATGGAAAAATGTCATATATAAGCTAAAACTAGAACTAAACTCCATCCTCTGAAAAATTAGTATTTCATAAATCCAAATTAATATCAATGTGATTAAGAAGCTAGCAAAGAGTCAGGCATCTTGTAAGCTGTTCCAGCTAGAAGTAAAAATAAGTAGCAAGGTCAAATGCTTCTTGTTTATATGAAAGTCCTGTTTCCGTTACAAAAACAAAAGGATCAAAAAAGTATTTAATCACTCAAAGCCCTCGGGATTCTGTTTTAGACATCAACTGCTTGCATCCCTTTTCTCTAAGCTTTCCAATGGGACCAAACAAATGAGCAGCAGCTGAGGGTACACCCCTTCTCCCTACCTCTCCCTGCTGTCCATACCAACCGCTACAAAACCAATATTTAGCAAGCTCCTCACCACATAGTTATCATTCCTAAGCACTTGTTTGCCTTTGCTACCAGTAGTCTCATACTTCCAGCTGGTTCATTTTGATTTCCCACAACTGCCTGGGTACAACCACTCCTGATTTAGTTCAGCCTGCCATAGCTGTATTATCAAATATGCGTTAACATGCATTCACTAGCTACCAGTGAACAAGTTACCACAGGACTGACGGTCTACATCTGAGAATATCAGCAAGGATGTCTCCAACAGCAGAAAGGAATGCACACAGAACCTCCTCCCTGGTGTCATCCTGTCCCTACCTCCATCATCAACCATTCTGACGTCTTTCCAAGAACTTGCGTGCTTGTGTGAATATACTGCATTTCCCCTGTTTCTCACAGTGATATGTTTGTGTCCTTCAAACTTTCAAGCCATATCAATTAGTACCAATGCTATCTTGTCCTGGATGTATTTGAGTTTTTGGAAGAATGCCTTAAGAGCTTCATCTGTGAAGCCAAATGATTGTTTTTCCTCTAGAAATACAGATGTTACTTGTTTTTAGAGGTGGGGTGTGTTTTGAATTACCTGTACTGCATCATAATAATATTTATGTTGTAATTGGTATTGCTAACATCCCCAGATACCCCATTATCATCAATTCACAAATAATTCAAATTCCCCAACATGAATTTTGCTGGTTAATCCTGCAACAGCTGTGAAAAAGACTTCACAGCTGCACTACTTGCAACCTGCAAGAGAGCTACATAGAAGACTGGTCTTCCAGCAACACATCTGCTAAACTAAGCACATTTTTTACTTTCACACCTCGTATGAGAAGTATAAAATTGACCCTGGTTAACACAGCATTAAATACTTTTCAAAGTTTCAGTAGTCACTGCTTGGTACTGATCAGTGCAGCAGTCAGAACTTGTGAGCAAGGTATGTTCTTCTAGTACTGCCTCAGGGACTACTGGTTTGACGGATACTGCACCTTTACAGACTACTCTTCCACTCCAGGGATTCCTCAGAATTACGAAGCCTATTAAGTGTCCTTACTTCACATGTTTTGATGAAGCCTAGAAGGAAAAGTAACAGTGAATTCAATTCATTGTGGTCCATAAAAAACAACCTCTAGCCATAAGGGGAAGGGAAAGAGACATTGACACCACAAATATCCAGGTCCCTTGTTCTACAGTAATAAGAAAATCATAAGACATTATTTTACTACAGAAGTATAAGAGAAAGAGGAAAATCAAAAACCTAAACACTACTTTGAACAGCTGTACAACAAACAGCTCACTACACAATTGGAAAAACCTTATCTCCCTAGATTTGCAACTCAAGGAATGGTTTAAACATGTGGAGGTCTGCCTTTTAGAACACTGGTACGTCTGCCAGTTAACTCTGAAAACAAACAAAAGAGATGATGGTTCTGAAAATTCTCACCAAGTTCCAGTGAGATTTTAGGAAAGATTTGTGAAAGCTTGTCACTTTTTTTGAGGAGGAATTCTTTTAACAACACCTGAACATAAAATGCTCATAGCCTAAACCTCACAGAGGAAGGCACCAAGGCAGAGAGATTTAAGTGCTAAAAATGTCTTCTTACTACCCACTCTTAAGAAGTTCAGGCAGGTTTCAATTAAAACAGATGCTAGTGTTTAAGGAACCAGACAGATGATACATTAAGTTCCCACAGGAAAAAGTTTGGATGACAGGGGAGACCGCAATCACTGACCAGCAGCAGTTTCTTCCAGGACCTCCAGTGACGCAGCACCAATTTTACTACACTGATCACTCTGACACTATACTAAGCCCTCTTAAAAACTGCTGGGTTACATACATGGCTATGACCAATAGTGCTGCCCAATACCCCAAAATAAGCACCTGCAGAATAATAGGCGGAAAGTTCATTCTCCGTCACACACACAAACATGGAACTACAGGCTAGCATTCCAAATTCCTCACAACGCAAACACCACAGCCCATGACTGCCTAAAGATTACTCTTTTATCATTTTTTTCTAAATAGGATATTAACTCAGATATAAAACCAGTGAGTTAATACATTTTGTTTTCCATTAATGGTAGTAAAACCTTTTGCTCTAACCAAAGCTCCCAGAGCAATCCTCTTTCTCAGGCTGGGTCTAACACTCCATACACAGGATACCAATGCTACACCAACAAGTACCTTAGGCAGGATGCTTAACCTTGTTTTATGGTGCAACAATCAATTCTACCTCAACAAAGTTTCTAAAATCCACACATCATGTATAAGAAAACAGATCTGAGTGCATGTGTGCCCTCACGCGTAGTTCACACACTCACAGATATACCCGTCTCTTGCAGAATTGCCATTTTTACTTTCAAGTATATGGACGTACATAACAGATCTTATAGACATGCATGCCTATAAATATGCAAATGACAGCGATACAATAGATGCCCTCCACAAAAGATGGCTGGCTGGCTCTACCCAACACGGAGTGACCCGGGCCAAGAAATAAAATATGGCCGTTTCCCTGAGAACTCACACGAAACTTGGTACGGGGCGAGCGCCGGCCCGCACTCCGCGGGGCTCAGTCCGGCCAGGACGAGGGCCAGCGGGCCCGGCCGAGCGGAGCCCAGCCCGAGCCGACCCCCAG
>VXAV01003655.1:110122-121441 GCA_013399715.1 Alectura lathami | reverse complement strand
AGGCCAGCGGCAGCCCCGCGGCGTTGTCAGCCGCCGCCCGCCGCGGCCGAGCTGGATGCTCCTGAGGCTGCTCGGCGCGTCCGTCAGCCTTGTGAGCGCAGCGGCAGCTCCTGCGGCCCCGAGCAGGTGGACCGAGGTCTGCCTTTCTTTTTCCCCTTCCCAATTAGAGTAATACCGGTTATATTTGGCACTTCCCGTTCGAAGAAAGGCAGGAAAAATAAAATGTCTCCACAGTGTTACACAGTGACAATGGTTTTGCAATTATGTGGTATAAACAGTAGTGGAAGACACCAGATGGCATTTTAAGGTCCCTTCCAGCCCAAGCCATTCCATCATTCTATGAATTTAAACCTTAAAATTGGTTAGACCACCTCCTCTATTTTTTGCTTTCAAGACAAATGAATAAAAGAACCTAGAAATTGGTTCTGAGTTTTATCTTTATTATGATTATTTTTCTTTAGAGTTTCATGAAAGGACCAAAAACCTTTAAGCCTTTTTGATTGCGAATTTTTCATCCGTCTTTTGTCATATTCATTTGATAGATACAGTAATCCTGCAAAGGAGACAAGGAGAACTTAACAACACACAATGTAATATAAATATTTCCCTCATTACTTGCTTATGATACAGTTGTGCTGTTAAAAATCTTTTGAGGAAAGAAATAAGAAGACGGATACAATCTTAAGGCAGTGAAACAAATTCAGACAAAAATCTTCTAATGCTTAATTGCCTTCACAGTTCACCTCCACTAATGTTTAGAAATAGATTTGCACTTCATTCGTTTCTTGTCATTATTTCTTTCAGATAATCTTCTATGCTTGGAGGAGCCTCTGTGCAAAATCCACAAAGGAATGCCCACTTTCTGCTCTCTCTCTGACCTAATTTATGTTGTGAGGCTTAAGGAACAGCTGATCAAAAATGGCTAGTGCTTTTTCATATAATCATACAAATCTCACTATGAGTTTGTGTATCCATTTCTTCTCTCCCATGTCATGCTTTCCCTGCAAATTTTTAAAAGCATGTTTAGCCTTCTAAAATGACTACTGACACTAGTGGCATGAACTATATGCAATGGGGGACCTTGTAGATTATACTCCATAGAATTCGGATGATATGCATTTTGGGTTGCCATGATTGTTTGCACAGTAAAATCATTTCCCATCACAGCCATTAGCAGTCCACAGGAAAAAGAGATGCTCCCAGAAATACATATTTTCATAAAGTCTTTGCATTAAAGAGGTAATGTACAAGTGGAAGGTCTAATGTCTTCTCCTGTATTTTCATATTTTCTCTTTCCTCTCTTACAGAATAACTACTATTTTCCAAATAATGTCGAACATCAAGTTACCTAGCCCATCTTGCAAGGAGGTAAGACCAAGACTAGGAGATGTTAATCTAAGATGTATTTATTTAAAAAGTCTTCACTGAGTGAGATGCCTATAGCCTGCCTAGGTGGACTTCTTGATTAAAGGTCTTTCCTTTTTTTTTTTTTTTTTTTTAAAGTCAAATGAAAGGTAACTAGTTACTGTAGGGCTATATTTGTGGATATCATGTGCTAAATGACATAATGCACAAGCATGCTATGAATACATTCTGGTCGCATATGACACAATTGAAGTGTACTTGTCAGCAGATGTTATAGCTAGTGATCCTCGCACAGATCACTAGAGAAAACCAAGAATCCAACAGCCAAAATACTGGGGTGTTCCGGTGAAAGGGTTTTACATACAAAGGGCTGGTGGCAGTATCACTGGGGGAGCTTTGGTGGCTGCAAGCTTGTTGAAGTGCACAGGTAGGCCAGTAAGATTTGCCAGCCAAGAACGAGTTAACAGTTTACTAGTAATGAATCAGCGTAACCCATCTGGAAAAAAGGACAATCTGCAGGATTTATGTAACAAGACCAAAGCAAAACAAACCAAGCATACTTAACATGCAAAATCACAAACACTGACCATCTTGCTAAATTTCATTTTTTCACTCCTAGAAAAGGACGATCTTTAAAGTAGGGGTGTTATGAAATTGGATGTAAAGAAAAAAGGTGGAAAGAAATGTGCATCTTGTAATTCCCTTCACTGGCAAGGTGTTTAAGAGCACATAAAACAGCTACATGACATGCATCTACCCTCCAGCTTCCTCTTCTTTAACCTACTCCACATTACAGACATACACAGCCTTGACATCCTTTACAGAGTCATGTTCACTTCAGTAAAAGTGATGTCATCTCAGCATGTCTACCTGTAAGATACTTGATCTGTCCATGTGACTTAGTAACAACATTTTGTGTTCCACAATCTTGTAAGAATTTTTTTTCCCTCTTCTTATATTCTGGCACCAAAGAAAGAAACTTCGTTTTCTGGTCAGCTTAGTCCACATGCAAAAGGATTTTTCTGTGTCATCAGACGTTTCGTTATCCAACATTATGCAACAGAAATTACATATACTAAATTAACATATTTTCAATAATTTCATAGCCAGAAATCCCCCGTCTTCCTCGGTGTAGTGTATCCCCCTTCTTCCTTGATGTAGTGTATGAATTCTGTTTTCCCACTCTGAATTTATTTTGCCCAGCCCCTATTCTCTAAAACACTCCAGAAAAATAGTCTGTTTTCTGGTAAGAAACATTTTGGTGTGGTTATAATAAGTTTTCCAGGGGATGAAGGGGCTTTTTTGGAGCAGTTTGGGGTTATTTCATAAACTTTGCTTATCTGCAACTTCAATTGCTTGACAGAACCTCCATACTTCCCAAGTACAGAATGGGCATCTATAGATGAACCGAAGGGGGCTATAGATGAATGAAATAGCGGTCTTCCTCCTGTAAGAAGTGGGAAGATAAGAATACATCTGGATAATTTATCAGTTATATTGTTTTGAGGAGTTACATCACATAGCTAGAAATCTTTTCACCTCATGCAAGTAGAACTGCATTGTAAACCACGTGCAGACCTCCCCTGCCATGCTGATATTGCAAGTTGCAGTTGGACATGTTGTCCACACAGGAAGACATACTAATGTGCACACAGTATGCCGGCCTTTAACCACATCAGTTCTGCTGTTCATACCAAAACATCGTTAGTAACACAGAGAACTGCCAGTGTGTTCAAAGAAGATGCCAAGGGGAAATTTTAGATGTAGAAACTGCTCTAGGAAAGCCCTCCTATCAGAGAGCAACCCAAGAGAGGACACAAAGGACGAAAAGCAGCTTGGAGCAGCCTGAAACTGCCTAAATCTTCTTGCTCAAATATGTAGACTCTTTACTGTTTAGCCCTCCACATCTTCCAGTACAGACTGCCTGTAATCAGTAGACTGGCCTCTGCAGGATGCATTTGCCTACCCCTATCTCCCTATACAATGCCGTTCTTATGCACTTAATTTGAAACCTGGCCCCATGGCCTCTGTCCTCTTGCTAGCCCCATGAATTACTGCTCCTGGTGGCCCCAAGGCTTACATCCCTTCACAGCTTTCCTGGTGTGAAATGAAATATTGCAGCAATCCCATCCATTCGGTGCAGCGAACACTCAGCCACGCATTTGCTAGCTGCAGTTTTCAGATATTAGATAGACTCTGTGCAGGGCACATGTGGGAAGAAAAAGGGAAAGGACACAGATGGGAAAGTTTGCAGTTAAACTGCACGGAAAAACATAATTTTGCAAGACACTACTACAATAGGGAAGAGTAGAAAGAGTTACAGTCACCAAGCTTGGTTTATCATAGTGCATAGTGACAAGTGTGTAGTGACAAGAATAAGTTAGTGTGATGAAATTAAGTGTTGGTTTACATCGTTAACTCATCTGTAGTAGCTGCCCATGAGAATACCTGTACCCAGTGATGAGTATAAGGTAATTAGACAGCAGTTACCCCTACTGGCTACTGAAAAATAAAAATTCTACTGTACTTTTACCCTAACTTCTGGCAGAAATACACATACTTCACTTGTACTTCTCTACAGCACTGCAAGACTTTTTTCAGTAAATGCCAAAGCAGCTCTCAATGGCTTCCTTCAAATCCTTCTTTAAGTTCTGTGATAGCTACAAACACTTGATAGCAAAGGGGTGGATAGAGACTGTGGATGGGTTTGAGCCACTCCTTGTCAGGCAGCTCACCTTATGGCAGGATTAACATTTTACAACAGAGAGGAAAATGGAAGCACAGTCTTTGTCCCAAAATATCACACACATACATTACCACATACAAGCAGGAATCATGAAGACTGGATTTCATCCCAGAGCCTCAACACATCCAAAAGAAATATAGGTTCTTTTGCACATGACAGGAATGTTGTCTGTTCTACATTTTTTCAGGTACAAAGGTCTCACAACCTTATCTTTTCACTTGTATAACACAGTGATCTTTAACACGTGGGTATGCATCCCTGTGGATTTCTGACAACTTTTAAATGGTTTCTGACAGGTAATTATGGAAAGCAAATGTGCTGCCCTTAGGGTTAATTTCACACTGAAGTACACATTGCAAAGCAGAGGTCTGCAATGTGGAAAATGCTGAGAACAGTTGTTCTAGCTGAACATGTTTAATGCCAATGACTTAGAAAAGAGCTAACTTTTTCCATCTACAAGTATCTGTATATATGTATCACAAAACATGAACTCAGTAATCATTCTGTTTAGTTCTTTATTTATTCAGATTGTTTTTTCATTGAAAAGCAGTTACCTCATCTACTGGTCAGTCACATTTTCAGGAGTAAATTATTGTCTTCTACTTTATTACTCCCAAAACTCAGAGCAAAAATTGCATTTAAAATTCACTTGCAGCTCTCCTCGTTTACAGTTTGCTTCTATAGGCAATTCCCCTGTAGCTAGAGAGGGTCTGTCTGTACATGCTATGACCAAGTGACCTGCCTGGTGGATGAGGGAGAGGCTGTGGACGTAGTCTACAGAGACTTCAGTAAAGCCTTTGACACTGTCTCCCACAGCATTCTCCTGGAGAAGCTGGCAGCCCATGGCTTGGACAGATGCACTCTTCGATGGGTAAAGATCTGGCTGGGTGGCCAGGCCCAGAGAGTGGGGGTGGATGGAGTTAAACTCAGCTGGTGACCGGTCACAAACGATGATCCCCACGGGTCAGTACTGAGGCCGGTCCTGTTTAACATCTTTATTGATGATCTGGATGAGGGGATTGAGTGCACACTTGATAAGTTTGCAGACAACACCAAGCTGAGAGGAAGTGTTGATCTACCTGAGGCAAGGAAGGCTCTACAGAGACATCTGGGCTGAGATCAATTGCATGAGGTTCAACAAGACCAAGTGTCGGGTCCTGCACTTGGCCACAACAACCCCAAGCAATGCTACAGGCTTGAGGCAGAGTGGCTGGAATGCTGTGCAAAGGAAAAGGACCTGGCTGTGATAGCTGACAGCCAGCTGAACATGAGCCAGTGGTGTTTCCAGGTGGCCAAGAAGGCCTACAGTGTCCTGGCTTGCATCAGAAATAGTGTGGCCAGCCAGACTAGGGAGGAGATCATTCCCCTGTACTCAGCACTGGTGAGGCCGCACCTCGAGTGCTGTGTTCAGTTTTGGGCCCCTCATTACAAGAAGGACATCAGGGCCCTGGAGTGTGTCCAAAGAAGGGCAGCAGAGCTGGTGAAGGGCCTGGAGCACAAGGCTTGTGGGGAGCGGCTGAGGGAACTGGGGCTGTTCAGCCTGGAGAAGAGGAGGCTCAGGGGAGACCTTAGTGCTCTCTACAGCTCCCTGAAATGAGGCTGGAGGGAGGTGGGGGTCGGCCCCTTCTCCCGGGTAACAGTGACAGGATGAGAGGTAACGGCCTGAAGCTGTGGCAGGGGAGGTTCAGGTTGGAAGTTAAGAAAAACTTCTTCTGTGAGAGAGGGATCAGGCATTGGAACAGGCTGCCCAGGGAGGTGGTGGAGTCTCCTTCCCTGGAGGTGTTCAAGAAAAATGTAGGTGTGCCACTTGGGGACATGGTTTAGAGGGCATGGTGGTGATGAGTTGACAGTTGGACCAGATGATCTTAGAGGTCTTTTCCAACCTAAATGTTTCTATGATTCTATGAGTCTATGCTGGTGCTTAGCCTTGATGCACAGGACAGCAGTGGCATCAGCACTCACTGCTGTGTGGCCATGCCTACCGTCTCCCACTCTCTCTGGAGGAAGTGTGCATGTGAGGAGAGCAGCTGCTGTAGCATGTTTCTGAAGTGAATAAATACAAATGTAAAGTCTTACTTTCTTTCAGTCACTATTGAGGAGCATTCTGTGTGGGAAAGAAGAGAGAGCATTTTTGGGGGAGGTAATAGGAAGAACTTCTGAAATTGTGCCTGGAAACCTGTGAAATCTTCCTCTGAAGCATTATAAAGAGGAGGCACTTAGGTCACAACAGGTAGGGAAGATTGTTTTGCAAATGGGAAAGTCCCAACAAAGGATCATGGGGGCTAGAAGGTCATCACCAGTGAGTATGAAGAAACTCACCACACCTCTAAAATTGTACAGGCAGTGATAAGGTCACAGAGACAAGCATGTAATATGTTTGTGGAAGTGGAAGGAGGGCAGAGAGGCTATCTGACAATCTAGCATTAATTTTTACAGCTTGTCTTCTACATCTAATAGCAGCAAGTCCTCTCTGGGAAATGTGGAACTAGAAGGGTTCCCAAATCATCCCTTTGTACTGAGAGAGGACTGATCTTATGCATGGTTTTGGCAGAGACTTATCTAAACTTGCTCTGTTAACCTCCAGTGAAGAAGAATCCACAAAACTGGTAATGTATGTAAATGAACAAAACCCCTCACACCTTTCTTTGATGTCTATCCAAACTTCACATCAACACGTCAATTACATTCTGTCCTTTGTCAGTGTATCCATTAGCATGATTGTCCCCTTACAGCCTAAAAGAAGGTTTTCATGTGCAGTGCTGTACATTGTTTTCCCTTCAACACCCACCCTATGTTTTCTTGCTTGCCTCAGAGATTATGTCTCCATTCCTCTTTTCACCTTTCTTGTTCTCCTAAAACTGCAACTTGTCAGTACACTTTTTAAGTGCAGTACATCAAGCTGGAAAAAAATTCTAGAAAAGCTACAAGCTGCAGAAATGAGACTCCACCAGCTTGAGTAGTCCAAAATTATGTCCATAGACATCATTACTTCTGTAAATAGATCCTGGAAAACTGAAATGAGAGATTCTGACTGACTACAAGTAAAGACATATTCATGATGAAGACAGTCAAGCTTCGGAACAGGTTGTCCTGAGTCTGTGCAGCCTCTGCTTGGAAATTTTCATGACCAAACTGGATAAGGCCAGAGCAACCTGGTCTGACCTTGTAGTGGCCTTGTGGTGAGCAGGGAGTTGGACTGGCGACCTCCTGAGGTTCTACATGAATTTTCCTATGGTTCTTTGAAGAGAGAAGAGATTCTTCTCTGTCAGAAATGTTCTCTGCTGACCCATATTCAACATGTGACATACCATAAAACTCATGTCTTTTTCTAAGGACTACTACATGTCCTATTAGTCCCTTTGTTATAGGTGTACCTTTTATTTCTCTTTTCAAATACAGTAGTTGTAGTGTTGTGTTTGTTGTTGTTTTGTTTCTCTAAAACCAGCACCAGTTTAACTTCTCCAATTTCTTGAGCTCCCTTTGAATTCCTGTCCTCATACTCGATACCTGCATTTTCTGCCAGTGAAGCATCACCCACAAATATGATAATTGTACTCTCTACTGAATCATTTTATTTAGCATCAAAACAAACAAACAAACAAACAAACACATCTGGATGTAAGGCAGTTCTCTCAAGAACCCTATTTTAAGTTCCTTTTGAGCTGAATAGCAGACTGCGGATAAAGTCTCTCTGAGTTGTGTTTTTCTACCAGGTATGGGTTCACTATGTTCAGATTTCATACAAAACATGCTTCCATGCTTTTTTACAGCATTATCAGGTGAAACCAACATGAGTCCTGTTCAGGTGGAAAATCATCACTTCAGTGGTTTCTTCTTTACCTGCTACACAGTTATCCTGTCAAAGAAGAACTTGCTTTGGTGTACCCGACAAAACTCTACTGGGTAATTCTTTATCACTGCCTGTTTAGTAAGAGACTGTGTAAGATTTTACAGTAATAGTTTTGGTAGCAAAGCTAGGTAGATAGTTTACAGCTCACCATCTCCTTTTTTTTTTCTTCCTGTTGAAAACTGGTACTCTTTTTGGAGCTTACTTCATCCCCCCTTGAAGTTAAATGCTGACAGATCCTATCAATGATTTTTTAAGGTATACTGGAAAAAACCTTCAATAGCCTCACTAGCTTGAACATAACTAGTTTCATTAAATATTATTTTGTTTTTCAATTATTCTGTTCCTATTTTTGTTAAAATTGATCATGATATTTTATCGGAATTATCTGTCTTTTGAAGATGGAAGAAAGTAGGCATTGAATACGTCAGTCTTTTCTGTGTCTTTTATCATGTTCAGACCCATAAGCTAAAATTGCTATGTAGACTAGACCACTCAGAAGGTAATTCATGCCAGAAATCCTAATCACAACCTGAGACAGTCAAGTTTAGTGGGAAGGATCACTCTTAAAGGTGTCCAGGAGTCATTTTCGGTTGTGTTTGCAGTAGTGTGCCATGTCACATATGTTCTTCCTCCTCCTTGCCTGTTTGCTCCTTTTGCCATCACTCCCCAAAAAGCTACTCTCTTCCATCTCCTAGGTTTACTGATGTTTGCTTTTTCTGAAGACCACTCTGCTGCTGCTATACCTTCTGCTTTTAAGAGTCATTTATCAGTTTATTAGAACTCTCTCCCAAAATGCAGAGCAAATGTTTTTAGCACTGTATTACTTGTGACACGTTTACAAGCCATTTGCTAAGTTAGCTTAACAGTCTGGAAGTGTCTGAAGAATGATAACGGAGGGATGTGTTGGCCTGAGGTACCCTATGGATTTTTCCAAGAAGCAGGAACACCTTCACAGGCAGGTAGGGTTTGTGTGCTCAGTGACCCAGCTTCAAAGACGACAATCTGAATTGCAGTCTCAAATTGATCTTCGTCTTCCATTCTCTTAAAATTACACACATCTTTTTGACATTTCCAAATATTAGACTGAGATTTTAAACCTCTAAAATAAAATATTCAAGAGGATGAGCAAATGTAAATGTAGAATGAAATGGACATGCTGGGTAAGTGACTCTGAACCTGTCTTACCTTAAAATGCTGTAATACATATAACTGTAATTTCGGTCTTTCTGTTTTAAGGACAAGCTCTTAATGCTTTGAAAAGAACCTCCTTACCTGTGAAAAGGCAAATCTCCCCACCAGCCAAGGAGGATTTTTTGGCTTTCTAAGAGTAGTCATCTGCAATAAACTGTTCTGCTGAAGTAGTTGTGACAAGGAACCCTAAACTTAAATTCATCTATAGACTATTTATTTATTTATTTATTTCTCCTCAAATCAAGGCTCCTTCTATGAAGGAGGCCACGGATAATCCGTAAGGATATTAGTTGTGTAGTCAGAATTCATGGTAAGCCCAAAAAAATCATCTTTCTTGATTAATAGGAGCAGGTAGAGATTTACTGTCTGTGTTTAGCATTCTATTTGTTCGGAGTAGGCAACAGCATGTATTAAGTGCTTGTGTGCATTCCTGCAAGACCAAATGCAGGAGTTACTTTTGATTCATTGTGCTATACTTATTGATCAAATAGCAGTTATATTATCCACATAGAAAAGTAATGATTATTCAGCCAGATGTTATTTTAGCTTGCAAAAGTTNAAAAAGAGAGAGAGAGATGCTGCTCTGTAAAGCTGGCTGACAAAAATCTGCACAGCTTATTGTAATTCATAAATGCATATTAGTTGAAATTGAAATACCTAATGGTAATACTTCAATGTTTTGGACAATTTGGGGGCAGAAGGTAGAGGGTTTTTTCCCCCCACAATATCTGAATTAAGTAAAAATAATGTTTTATTTATCTAGAGCTTTTGTTTAGTTGATACTTACTATACTTATTGCCAGATTACCTGGCAAAAGACACATACCCACACACACAGGAGCACAGAAGCACAGCACCAAGCAGAGAAAGGGAGACCCAGCTCTCCCCAGATGGGCCATCAGTCCTGTCGGTGAGATGACATCCATCACCCTCTTAGGCTGCAACAGGATGAGGCCATTGGTTGATTTGTGTTTGCCTGTGTGGTCTTTTCCACCTGTATTCATCTGTGTGACTTGCTATGTGCATATGTGTACGTATATTGCATATGTCTGCATGTGTGTCTGTGTGTGCATGCTCAGCATTGCTTCTGTTTGGACATGGGAGCATGGAGCTTTAATGACTTCACTTTTATAAGACTACTAGATGTAACTCTCTTTACAAGTTTTTGACATCATATGAGCAGTGTTTTCATCTTATTGCAAACAAGGAATTTTTTAATTTATTTACAATAATAACATCATACCTCAATCTCAGAATGTTTTGACTGGGAGAGAAGTTGACTTCTCATTCTAATTGGAAAGAGAAAAGAGGAAAGAGGAAAGAGAAAAGAGGAAAGAAGAAAGAGGAAAGGGAAAGGAAAGGAAAGGAAAGGAAAGGAAAGGAAAGGAAAGGAAAGGAAAGGAAAGGAAAGGAAAGGAAAGGAAAGGAAAGGAAAGGAAAGGAAAGGAAAGGGGAAAGGAAAGGAATCCAAACATGGAATTTTTAATAGGCAGAAGTAATTCCTAATCACTTTTGTCTTTGAGAGGCTCTGGCAATTCCAGAAAAGGTAAACAAATTAATAGAAATGTTTTATTTGCATACACTTGAAATCAAAGAGTTGCCATAGACTGAACTGTGCAGACTAACAATACAGTTACAAAATGCTGGCATTCAAGTATCTGATCATTTCAGTTGGCCCAGGATGATCTGAGGAGAGTATCCTCATTTTACCTCAGCCAGTTATGCTGCTGTTGCAGCATAATGTTGTTGTCCTAGTTACACTGCAATTAAGACCCTGCTCATTAGTCCCAGGGATGATTTTCCCTCTTACAACACCTCTTGTGTACTATAATAAATGAACAGACTGTTCTGATGTTGTATTTCTGTTGAATGTGGACTGACACACAGTGGAATGTAAACATTCTGCTGCTGCTGGAGTTGGGAGACTAAGCCATCCTGAACATAAGCAGTGATTTGGACACCAAGTGGCTAATGTCCCTGAGTTGTAGGGCAGAATTTAGCTAGGCAGAATTTAGCCATCCATACCAGTAGCAGAGTGGACCAGCAACAAAAAAACAACCTCTTGTTTTCTTTTTCCAGGAAAGCTGTGGAAACATCTAAAGAGATTTTGTAAAAAAATGCTAAAAAAAACACAGTTTTTTTCTGTTTTTTTTTTTTTTTCCTAAAGG
>VXAV01003655.1:39795-103915 GCA_013399715.1 Alectura lathami | reverse complement strand
TTTAGTCTCCCAAAAAAAAAAAAAAAAAAAAAAAGACAACCATTTCTGGGAAGAGTTTGGGCATAGTGACTTGGTCCATCTCCTTTAAAACACTTCTGCTACACCTACAATGAAAGTGAGCTCAGTTCTTGTATCCTTGTACTGGGTCTGGCTGGCGTGGAGTTCACTTTCCTCACAGCAGCACAGTTCTAACCTGTCTATGGCTGAGCACTGCTGGCACAGCATCGAGGCTGTGTCTATGACCCCCCCAAAGCGAGGGGTCTGGGGTGGGCAGGAGATAGGGAAAGGAGTTCACCAGGGCAGCTGACCTGAACTGATCAAAGGGATGTTGCATGACTATATGACATTGTGCTCAGCAATAAAAGCTGAGGGGAAGGAAGGAGGGTGGAAGGGGGAGAATTCATTATGAAAGTGTTTTTCCTCTGAAGTAACTACATGTATCGAGCCCCTGCTTCCCAGAAAGTGGCTGGATATTTCTGGCTGATGGCAAGTAGACAATAATTCTTCTTCTCCCTTTGCTTCTGCACACCTCCTTTGCTTTTCTTTCATTGAACTACTTTTTATCTCAGCCCTCAAGATTTTCTTCCATCTTGCTTTTTCGCTTCACCCCATCCTCCCAAGGAAGGGGAGTGAGTGAGAAGTTATGTGGTTCTCATCTGCCTACCAGTGTGAAACCACAGCAGTCCTGCACCAGCATCTGCACACTGAGCCCACTGCCTGTCTGTTTGTTGTAAAATGTGAAAAAAATATCTTCCATCACCTGTGGAATATGAAGAATATTGCTTTGCTAAACATAATTTTCTTATTCCACAGGCTATGGCTTAGCAGCAGGTGCAGGTGTAGCACATATGACTTAAAGTGGTGAAAGCATTGGTTGAAGTTGGATTTATCGTGGGTTTAGTTCTAAGCAGACATAAAAAGATGCATAGTTTGACTTTGACTTTGAGAAAAAAAAATAAAATAAAAGGAAACACTGACTGGAGTGATTTTCTATTAATTAAAGCTGTTCCCCACTCTTCTGAAATAAAAAACAGTTTTGTTGAAAGTCCCTTGTCTGATCTCAGTAATGTAACATTTTGTGGGAGAGATGCAAGAGAACAGAAAGGAGATCGAAGTTCTCTGGGAACAGTGAAGCTGAGATTCACAGAATAAGAAGAATGAGAAACAGAAAGAAGACACAGTATTGGAGTATGAGGTTGAAAGTTGTAGGTATAAGCTGAGATCCCAAATGAGTTAGTAGCCACTCATCAGTAGTGATTAATAGGTTAGGTTAGAAATTACATGCTTTTCTTTCACCTGTTTTAGAAGAAGTAAAGAGCAAACAGTATTTTAATGATAGGCCTTAAGACACTGCAGGATTTTTTTTTTTTTTTCCCAGAGTTTGTTTAGGACCATGTAAATACCTATCAGCCCCCTACAAAGCCCATGTGGAGACCTATGTGACGTAATACCAGAAACACAGCCTGCTTGAAGCATGAAATCTAACAAAGCAGACCATCTTGCCCTGTCTCTGCAGCCAACTGCTTGTCTTGTACATTGATTTCATCTGGAGAGAAAAAGGTTCAGTTAAGTCTCAAGCACTAGTAAGTCTTGTAGGTGATATAAGGAATAATCTCCAACACAGAGGAATGATGTTAAGCAAAAATAATAACATATCTTCAAAAGAAAATGTTATAGAACATCAGTTTACCACCAGGAAAATTATTGTTTAATAGAGAGCTGAGTGTGTGTTTAACCAGCATTCAACTAGGGCCAAAAAACTACAACAGACATAACGCAATGTCTGTCGTAGACAATATACGCATCTCTAGATTTCAACAGTAAAATCCTCTGAGTTGCCAAGTATAACACTTTGAACTATATTATTGAAACTATTCCCATGCATTTAATAATTAACTGGCTATCAGTTAACTTTGAAGAGATTTGTAGGTCTCAGAATGACAACATATATGTGATAAAGCATTGGTGTGGCAAAGTTTGTCAGAGGCTTTATCTAAAAAATATGACTATCCAGATTGTGTTACCTACTTTTATGTTTGTTCAAGTGAGATAGCAGTGATACTCCTGAAGAAAAACTCTTACTGTGATACAAGATGGGCACATTCACGCAGCTGTTAGAGAAGATAGAAAAAACACATAGTATGACTGTATTTGTGGCAAGAAATACTTTATCAGCATTCTAAATCTGTTAATAACAGGAAACTTATAGTTCCAGCTTGCCTTTAGCCGAAACTCCTACGAACTACATAAAGTTATAATCTCCTTCCCCTGCAGTCTGAAAACGGCAAACACACCTGTTCAGTAATTTTACCATTTGATGTAATTAATACTCTAAAGTTTTACCTTGGATTGAACTTGTTGCTGAAATGGAAAGCTGTTAAGAGACGAAATGCGCCCTGTGCTCTAGATGTGTCGTTTGGCACTGCGATGCGCTATGGAACTGTGCTAGGCAGTGGCAGCACATATAAGGATGCAGTAAAGAAATAATAAGGATTCTCCCCTACTAGGGCAATCCTGGGAGATCTCTGCAGCATCACGTAATTAATAAATNAATAAATTTATATATATGTATCTCTTTTGACTCTCAGATAAATTATCAGCCTTGTGATAAAGGCTTTAGAGAAAATGTAAAAGTTTATTGTGGTTCATTAACTTTGGCTAGCTGGTAGGTACCCACAAAGCTGACCTCATTCCCCATCCTCAAGCAGACAGGGAAGAAACAATTAAAAAGTCATGACTTCAGTTAAGAACAGGGAGATCACACACAAATTACCATCAAAGGTAAATCAGACTTAGCTCGGAGCAGATTAATGTAATTTTTTGCCAATTGGTATTAGAGCAGGGCAGTAAGAATTGGAAAAAACAATTTAAAGCACTTCCTCCCATCCCCCCACTTCTTCTCAGGTTCAACTTCAATCTCAGCTCTTCTCCACCAACAAGAACTGCAGGAGAACAAGAGCTGCCGTCAGTCCCTAACGCTTGTCTCTGCTGCTCGTCTGTTACTGTATAAGTCAGTTGAATAAAACTCTCTAAGACTCAGTTTGAAGTTTTAGAGAGCAGGCATTCTTTATTTACAGCACTGAGTGGCACGGGACTGAAGTCTCAGATCATGCCTCCCTTAGGAAGAATCAAACAACAGCTATACTGTATTCAGGCAACATATTCATTATAACTCCCAGAATCATTATACATATTTGTGTTACTTATTTTCATAGGGTTCTGCCCAGCTGCACATGCGCCGCATTTCCCTCAGGTGCACCCCCAGGGCTTTCTAATGAGGCTGGGGTCTTCTTTAATGAGGCTAGGGTCTTCTTGATGTCCTTTGTTCTAATTATCAGTGAACTCTGATTGAACTGTTCTGTTCACACCTGCACAGTTATATTGAACACCATATGGTTTTTCTGTTCTGTACAGCTCACTGGTTCTAAGCAGTTCTAATTGGGGAAGCTGAGTCCCTTATTTGTAGTTTCCTGAGTTGTTATCCCTTTGTATGTACACTGTCTCACAATTTCCCAAGCAGGTACAAAGCAAGCGTTAATTAAGCATAGCAGAAATGCAAAGCAAGAACAAATCCCAGGCCAAGATTACTATGTCTCAATTAAACAAACCCATCTGCCAATTAACACCACATTTTGAGCATCGAGAACATATTTCTTCAGTTCTTGAGCATCAAGAACTTATTTCTTCAAAGGCAAAAAGGTAGGCCAGCTCACCTTTGACAACTCAAGTGTACTGTGTGTATATTAAGGAACAACTTTAGCTTCTATAAAGAACATTCCCATAGAGGGATACAGTGGAAATCCATCCCAAAGGGATACAGTGGAAATATATCCCTAGCACTCTGCTTAAGGCCATCATCTCCATGGCCGCTCTGTGCCCCTGCCCCGCGTGGGGTCCATCCCACGGGTGCCATCCTTCCCCAACTGATTCTGTATGGGCTTCCCACAGCCTGCAGCTCCCCAGGCCCTGCCCCAGCACGGCTCCGTCCCACGGGGCCCACCCTCCAGAGCTGCCCCAGCACGGCCCCCCGGCCGGCAGCTCCCCCCGGCCCCCGGCCCACCGCGGGCTGCTCNGCCGCGGCCTCCTTCGGGCCACATCCCCCCGCTGCCCCGCGGGCTCCTCCGGGGCTGCGCGTGGAGATCTGCTCGGCGGGGTGCCCCTGGGCTGCGGGGGGACAGCCTGCTCCGCCGTGGGCCTCTGCTGGGCTGCTGCGGGGAGCTGCTGCTCCGGGCCCGGAGCTCCTCCTGCCCTCCTGCTGCCCTGCCCTCGGTGCCTGCAGGCCTGCTGCTCTCACATTTCTCACTCCTCTCTCCCAGATACTCCCACACAGATTTTTTCCCCTTCCTTAACTCTGCTTTCCCAGAGCACACCCAGCATCGCTCATGGCTCGTCTCTGGCCAGCAGTGGGTCCCTTCAGGAGCAGCTGGAGGTCGCTCTGTTCTGACATGGGGCAGCTGCTGGGCTCTGCTCACAGAGGCCACCCCTGCAGCCCCCACTGCCAAAACCTTGGTATGTAACCCCAATACTGAATAACAGGTTACTAGTCCGAAAGGTTTCAGTTTACCTTAGGAAAATAGCCTCTGTGAAGGCTAAAAGGCTAAATAGCCTCTGTGAAGGCTAAATATGCCCTCAGTTTTTACAGTGATGTAACTGCCTTGAGCATGTGTCACACTTGCTTCATGGTTACATGGGGTACACTAGAAAAAACACTTGTGCAGTGTGGAAATATGGCTGAAGCATGGGAATACCATAACCAAAGCATGAGTTGTTTGTTTACCATCAATTTGAATGACAGAAGCTTTGTGTGCATTTAACAAACATGTAAGGATAAAACAAAGCAATGCTCTTCTGAGTCTGATAAAGAGGCATTTCCAGGAGATGGTGCTGTTCTCAAGCCTTTTGCAGCTTATCTGGGAAACTATTCTATGTTTACATCATTTATCATGAAAATAATCATTCCGGATTTTTGTGAATTAGGTGACTGCATGCTGAAGGGCACACACTGCTGAGCTCCTCTGGAGGGATGTCCTGCACCTCCAGTTTTCAGAGGTGCCTTCTCGGTCAGAAGGAGACTGTGTGAAGCCGCATGAAGTGAATCATAACACTCCACCAGAAAAGGGAAACTTCAGTGAATAACACTCAAAGGTTTTATTCTTTGCTTTTCTTCTCTGAATTCAAACTCTTGTGCCTTATTTTAAACAAGAAATGTAAGCCCACATCCTTAGTGTGGGTGAAGGACACTCAGTCTCAAAGCAACAGAGCTGTAGCCACTCACCTTTGTAGAGAAGTCTTCATTGGGACTTAAATACTGTAGGAATTGAATGCTTCTGACTGGAATGCACAACATGCAGCTTGCTGGGCAGGGAGCTGCTGAAAACAGCCTGAAAGGTGATACTGTACAAAGAGCATGTCTCAAAACCACGCTCACACTGAACGTTGACAGCCTATGCTGCAGCACGGGTCACTCCTGTGCCTCCAGCACAGCTTCTGGAGACCAGAATGCACTTCCCTTCAATATCAAAGAGCCACTATACAGGCTGTAGAAAATTTGGCTCCTAGTCTCTCTTTTGTGCAAGGATACTAAAACACACATCTCCCCAGAAGGCCTCCTAGATACAGACTATGGGCTGTTTTTCAGGATTGAGGCTGATTTTCTATTTCATTTTAACTCAAACAACAGTTCTGACAAAGGCTGCTGTGAAGTTAGAGTAGTCTGTTGGAAATCAGTTATTAAAAATACTGAAGCAGGCCTTGGAGCATGGATGGCCATTCCAGGAGAAGATCCTCAGACATTTGGCTGTAGTCAAGCTCCTGCTTTCAGCCCACATCTGTCTTCATACAATTTGTTTTTTCCCTGTGGCGTGGATTCAGGTGGAAAGCCAGAGCACTTTACCCATCTTGTGCTTCAAGCCAAAGAGCCTCTGGTTTGGTAACTCGAGCAAATTTGCCAGGCAAATGAGGGAACTCAAATCTCCCACGTAAAGTAATAAGGAAGAGAAAACAGTTGCCCCAATGTTTTGGTTTTACTGGGATAGAGTTAATTTTCTTCCTAGTAGCTGGGATGGTGCTGTGCTTTGGGTTTAGGATGAGAATAGTAACACATGAATGTGTGTGTGGGGGCAGGGGGAGGTGGAATGGAGAAGGCCTGCTCAGGGACTGGCTGGGCGTTTGTCAGCAGGTGGTGAGCAATTGCAATGTGCATCACTTGTTTTGAACGTTCGGTTGTTTTCTCATACAACTGAGATCACGGAATGGCTTGGATTGGAAGGGACCTTCAAGATCATCTAGCTCCACAGCCCCTGCTGTGAGCAGGGCTGATTCTGCTTACCTGCATGCAAACTGCTTGTCCTCATCTACTTTTCCAACCTTTATGTCAGCCCATGAGTTTCACCTTTTTCAGTTCTCTCCTCCATCCCACTGGGGGAGATTGAGTGAACAGCTGAGTGGTGCTGAGCTGCCTGCTGGCTTAAACCACAACACCTAACTCGCCCCAGCAGTAATAAACTGCATTTCACCTGGAAGCTAATGCAGCAGGTGTCTCTGGGCACACATGAGAAACGCTCCTTTAAAATCTGGGTTAGAAAACAAAAGGTTTGTGAATGCCGACAAGTTTACTCTTGGTGTGCAAGCTGATCTGTACAGCAGCAAGAACCAGGTGCTTCTGGACATGCTTAGGATAAGTCCTTCAGGCATCAGAGGACCTTGAATGTCGAAGTCTTGGGTGCTGGCAGGCTCAAACAGCAAACACAGGAGCAGCTAGATTTTGGATGTCACTACCTAAGACTTCTGATCTCTCAGAGACCCTTTTTTTTTTTTCTTTTTTTTTTTTTTAAATCTGTAAAAAGGAAAAATGATGTTTATCTGAGGGTGTTGCAAGACATGTGTGAATAATGTACCAATCCTACTGAGGTCACTGGACTGCTCCAGTAAATGCAGTGAAAGGACTGGATCTAAAACTTGGGCCTGATGGCAAGCAGAGCCTCACAGTTTTGTTTTGCCAGCAATATTCAGGCTCTGAAGGAAGGACTGTATGTAGTTTCACCCAAAGATGAAAAGTCACAAGCCTTAGTTTTATTTAAAGAAAACTATAATTTTATTTCCAGGACTATTGAACACCAACCGTTTTGGTGGTTTTTTTTTTTTTTTTTTTTTTTTTGTTTTTTTTTTGAAAANTTTTGTTTGTTTGTTTGTTTTATGAAAAGTCTGAGAATTTTAATTCACAATAGGCTTGAAAACAGGTAAAATCCTCATTTTTGGCCAATGAGATTTTCCCAGGCTTAAGTATTAGAAGAAGCTTCCATGATACACATGACTGAGCATTTTCGGATGAGATGAACAGATGGTCTCTTGTTGTTGTCATCACTTGATGCATGTTACATGCATCATATTTTCATTGTTCTTTCTTTTGTGTGTGTAATAGACACTCCTGGCTGCTGTTCTCATAATTCAGTCAGATGCTTCATTCCGCCATTGCCAACAGCACTTGTAAGAAAGATTATTACCAGGGACTTGGCCCACATTTGCCTGGGGACACTCAAGAAAGCTTAAGCCACAGAAAACTACAGTCATTTTACTCCTGAGTGAAAGTCTTCACTGAGGAGTTAAACATTCTTCAATTTGGGTACAATGTAGTTTGTCTCTTTCCCTGTCTCAGTAGACAAGCCCCTCAGCTGCCTGTGGCACTGGTTTTGAAAGGTCTTTTTACTCTGTAAGAATATTTAAGCATATGCTTAATTTTTAAAATGTGCTTGAGGCTTGTTGTGGTTAAACACTTTCCTGATGATTTCAACTAAAGAATCAGGGTCTTTTGCTGGTTTATATTTTACTTACCAAGAAAAGTCTTGTCTGAAGGAAATTCTCTTGTCTGCAGCAAGAAGATATAAACAGTGAATTAGTGAATCAATGTGATTTTAGATCAGGAAGCTGCTCTGAATTATATTTTTCAGCATTTGCAGAATTGCATTAAGCTCTGCAAATGAGCCATTGGGGATGAAAGAGTGGGTCATAAAAATCCATTATGAATGTATTAGTTGCAGTGGGTTTTAGTGCTGTAAAAAATAGCTTCACTGCTTAGTTGAAGACTTACTGAAAAAAAAGAGCACAGAAGCATCTGTTATCCTTTCTATTGCTCCTTACACCATGTGCGAATGTGCAAACAAAACAAGAGATTGTTTTGTGTGGTTTGTTCAATATGCTCAAATTCATTCACACAGTATTTCCACTGACTTAAAAATAAGGTCTGTGTTTGGCTTTGTATCAGCAACAGAACAGCAGATAAANAAACCGATAAAATATCTAATTTTTTTTTTTTTTTTTTTTTTTTTTTCACCCTGTGCTTTTATGGGAAAATTAAAGAACAAATGAGCTTGTTGTTTATTATTAATGTGTCTAGAAGATGGAAAACTTTACAGCCAGCCTGCATGAAGTTCATTTTTGATGCTAAGAAATAACAAACAAACAAAAAAATACCCTCTAGTGTCAATAAGAAAGAACCAAGTGCAAAAAAAAAAAAAAGGGAAATTATGAAAAAAAGAAATTAAAGCAGGCATCTGTTAACACATTTACGTGCAAGCACTACAGCTCCAGTATTGCAGTGCATAGCTGGAACATCTGCACAAACTTGCCAGGACCCCCCCAGCCAAGCTGGTGTGGAGGCACTGTGAAGACATGGTGCCTGCCCAAATTCTGTTCCCCACCACTCCCCTCCACTCTGGACATTTTGTACCAATTTACACCAATATACACATTGGTCTAATAAATAAATAGCACTTTCCTGAAGATAAACAGGACTTCCATTAATGTGGTAAGTCTAGAGTCAGTACTATCCCCTAGTACCTCTTTGCAATACTGGTCCTGGTTTCAGAGAAGCTTCACAGAGATTCAGGCACAACTTCCATTGAAACTGAGTATAATATAAGTTCTTTTGAAAATTCTAGCCAAGACTTTCCACTAATAATGCATTGTTTGAGAACTTCAAATTTACATATGAAAAATTACAACATGTATATGACATATCTATTTTCAAGCTAGACAAAAGATCTCTATTCAGAAAATCCAGTTGTACTCCTGTCACCGCTACTGCCCTAATACTACTATAATCTGAATATTTGTGCATCTGAATGAAACCACGGCCAAAATAGACCTTTAAAAATGTATATATTTTTCATGTTTAATGATACCATCCTGCTTAATAGCTCCTTACATCAGGATTTGCACATAAATCTCAAAGCCAGCCCCAGAAATACTTATTAGCTACATAACAGAAAATATAATGGAAACAGAAAAAATAACTTTGGAAAGGATTACTAAAGATCATCTAGTCCAACCTCTGCTCAAAGCGTGTCCAGTTAGATCATGCTATACAAAGTCTTGTTAAGTTTTGTATATCTCCAAGAATGTAGACTGTAAATCCTCCTTTGGCAATATGTTCCAGAGTTTGACCATCCTCCTGTTGAAAATTTTTCATTAAACCTATTCAGAAATTTGTATACTTATATTTGTCCATTACCTCTCATGCTGTCACTGTGCACCTCCAAGACAGCAAGTCCAGCTCCACCTTCCCTGCAGTGTACCATTCGGGTAGCTGAACACAAGAGGGTGCCCCTTAGCCTGCTCTTCCTGGTACAGAGAGATGTAGATTTCTCAGCCACTCCTTGTATATCATGTGCTCCAACTTCAAGCAAATAGGTGACAACTCTTAAATGTTTCCATATTCCATCTTTGTTCTGCTGTGCTGCTGGCCAGGTTCTTCACATGGCTTCACATACCCAAACACCCTTCTTTCGCTCCACCCACACACTCTCTTTCCCCAATGACAGCTTAATCTGTTCAAAGCAGTTAAGGAGAAAATCAATCAGATCCTTCTCTCTGTGCTCCAAATTTTGAGCACAGGCTAACATGCCTGGTGCATAACTACCATGCCACTGTGTGAGACCAGCCTGAGTCCAGGGCTGAGTCCCCTTCTCAAGCTAGAGGGAGGTGCACTCCTAAGGGACTCAAAAGCACAGTGAGTCTTCCTTGGCACAGTTCACTTCTCACCAACGTGAGGCCATCCGCTGTCCCCCAGCTCCATGGGCACAGATGTCTGCGCTCTCCTTCACTGGCTGACTGCTGGTGCAACGCGATGCCAGGAAGTGAAGGGCTTCATGAAAACCACCACATATTGTCAGGCTTGCATTGAAATACTGAGCGTTGGCAGCACTGACCATTTCCAGCATCAGAGCTCGTGAGAGACCCTTAGTGCAGGCTCTAAGCTCTACTCCATGAACTTGGCAGGAAAAGTTGCCCTAGCAGACTCCCAGCTCCATTCATTCAGCATATTTTAAGTCCTGCAAATGTTCCCCTGTCTGGAGCAAGTGTAGCAGAGCATTATGGATGCTCTCTGGAGGTCAGGAGACCTGCCACATATTTGAGGATCTTCAAAGCATGCTTAAGCAGAGTACAGGTAGCAAGAGAAACTTTCATTGGTGGAATATTCCTTACTCTAACAGTTAATTGGTGGAGAAGAAACATCCTGAGACAGGAGGGTTACCCCATCCTCCTCCCAGATTCACTCTGCAGAGTGTTATAGAAAGACTTCATCATTTTGCACAAGCATTTTGAAATGAGTTTTAATGTATGAACTACGTTAAACAGCCATTTTTGTTCTGCAGCCACTTTCCAGACTTCACATATCCCCATCTTTAGTCTGCTTCTGCTGAAGGTGGACAAAGCCTTGCTATCACTGCAGTGAGAGGAGGACTTGTCCTGTCTTTGGGGACCAGTAACATGACATGAGGCTTACTCAGAAAGCACCTGCTAATCTCATCTCGTGAAATTATTGCAGCCTCCATGCCACATGCCAGGCAATGTGACCATCTGTTTGGCTGTGCTGGTGCAAACGTTTCTAAACCAGAGGGTAACTGGATCTGGGTGCAGGAGCTGAGTTTGACATCAGGTTGCAGGGGGGAGGGAATTGTTCAGTTCCCCTCCTCCCTTCGCAAAGGACACTCTGGTGTATCTCAATGTATCAGCAAGATAAGAAAATTCGTCACAATGTCAAAACATCACTAATTGCTTCAATAAAACCACATCTCACCATTTCTGTCTTTCACCTTAAGCTTTTGTGAAAGGGCACCACACAGTCCCTGGAATGCTCCTTACCAGTGAAAGCTGTGCAGATGTAATGGCTGAGTATTTCATAAAGCTTTTATCACGTGGCCATTTTTTATGCGGGAAAATATTTTTGACTGACTTCTTTATGTTTGTGTTTAGTTTATGGTGTAAATAAAACTGCAAGCCAGTTTATAATTCATGATAGGATGACAGAAATTGTAATGGATGCACAGAACTCAGAAAATGAACTAGCCACTAGGGGACAGCAAAAATCCTAATATGATGACACATAGTATATAATATTCAGCTAAAATGCAACTAATAGACATCAAAACCAGAAATGTCTCTGGACTGAGACATCTCCCAGTTTTCACTGGGGAGCAGCCTATCAAATTCAGTTAGTCAGGTGGTATAACTAAGAATTGTTTAAGACATTGAAATAAAAATGCAGTAATGAATATTAGAAATGTTAAGAAAAAAAAAAAAAAAAAAGCCAACCTTGCAAAGTTGTGCTTAATTCTATCAGATAAAAAATATTTCCTTCCATGCCACATCAGGAGACAGAGATATATTGGTCTGGTGTGTAAATCCCTGGGACTTGGGAGCTAGGGTCAGATTTCTGAAAATAAATTAAAAGCAGGTAGGGAGATAGAAAATTTTGAATAGCTTTAAAAAAGTCAGTCTGAAAATGCTTGTGAAATGAAAAAAATGAAAAATTTTTTCACGCTCTTTTTAGTGGAATACACATGATAATTTCCTGATAAACACTTCTGACCAGCTCAGGCGATTCTTTGTTTGGAGCGGGGATGTACTTTTTTCCACCAGGGCAGAAAAGCTGAAAGGTCAGCACGTCGACGAGCGCAGCCCGCAGGCAGCCGGCCTCAGTGCCACCGGAGGCCGGTGCTTCATCCAAGCCCTCCCTCCCGTGAGCTCCCTCCCTTTACTGTACACAACTCCTCCTCCTCTGGGAAGGCGACGGGCCGGTTTTGTTCAAGACTTTCTAAAGACGTACTTTGACTAAGGTTCACGTTTATTGGTGAAATGTTTAATCGGCCTTTAATGGATGTTTAAACAATGCAGTCTTTGCTAATGTGTTTTGCAACTGCACACTGAGATCAATGCCAAGACACTGAAACCATCAGACAATAAATAATCTATTGGTACTCCCGTTATCAGATATTGGCTTGCAACCTAATAGCTTTTACTGTTTCCCATTAGACTTGCTAGGCATTTATTTAGCCCCCAGGAAAGAGGTTTCTGCTAAATGAAGGAGCAGCAATGATCTGGTCTCCACAGCTGATTTGTACCAAGGAAACTTAACTGATCAGTCTGACCCGGGAATTAGGAATGTCACTGTTGCAGAAACCCACCAGGCAGTGCTCACAGGTGTCAACAAGACAAATGAATGAATCCAAAGCACTAGTGCCCACCAGCTGATCCAAGAGAAAAAGCCTGTCTGTGCCCCCCTCCCCACAAGAAGAATGGCTTAAAAAAATGTGACATAAAACAACAGAAAAAGGAATGTTTATGCCCACTTCCTCTTCTATGTGTCTTTGGTTTTTCAAGTCCTCCACCACAAGCAATAAGGTTTCACACTGCAGCTGCGTCTGGGACTTTAAGGAAAGCAACAGATGCTAGCTTTTTCTGCCAGTTTAACTGTAAATGAATGATATTGCAAAAATTCTTTGAAAATTACAGGGCGCCTTTCTGTGCAAAGTGCATGCAGATATGTAACCTAAATGAAATCCTAAAATTCATGTTAAATGTGTTTCAGAAAACATGACTTTTTCCTACTCTATAGCTGTAGCTGTACAGTATGAATTCATCCTCGTGATATAGATGCTAATAAGCACAGACTCTCTCCTGGAGTCACCATATGACACTGTGATATTGAGGATGTTTTTGAAGGCAAGGAATTGGCAGGTGCAAGAAATGCTGCTCAGATATTTTCCTGGCTACTTCATTTTCTCCGGTCACAGCAGATCCCCAGCAATTTGTTCCCTGTAAATCACACACACCCATCCTAGAGCTGCTGTCTCTGAAAACGCATTAATTCTTGTGATACTCAGCTCATCTCAGTGAAACACTTGATCTAACATCCCAGTGTCAGCTGGGACAGAGTTGATTTTCTTCACAGTGTCTGGTATGAGGCTATGTTTTGGCTTTGTGAGATAAATGATGTTGGTAGCACACCGATGTTTTTCAGTTGTTGCTGAGTAGTGCTGTGCAGAGCCAGGGACATTTCATTTTCCCAGCTTCTTGTACTGTCCTGCCAGTGAGCGGTCTGGGGGCACAAGTTGCTGGGAGGGGGCAGAACCAGGGCAGATGACCTGAACTGGCCGAAGGGGTATTCCATACCATGTGACATCATGTGAAAAAATATTTAAAACTGAGGGAAGTTGGCCAGGGAGCAAGCACTGCTTGGAGACTGGCTGGACATCAGTCAGCAGGTGGAGAGCAACTACATTGTGCACTATTTGTTTTGTAAATATATATATTTATATATAATCATCATTACTACTCTTTCTCTCTTCCTTTCAGTCTTAGTAAATAGTTTTTATCTCAACCTATGAGTTCAACTGCTTTTTTTTTTTTTTTTTTTTTTTTCTGATCCTCTCTCCCATCCCACTTGGGGATGGGGGGAAAGTGAGCGAAAGGTTGTGTGGTACTGAGCTGCTTGCAGGGTTAATCCACAACATCTTAAAAATTAAACTTAGATGTCACAGTAGTTGATCACTGATACAGAGGCCCTGACAGGGAATGTTCTAGAAATGTTCTAGAAATACTGAATACACCTAGAAGCACAGTCATGTACCAGAGAAGTTTGCTGGCATAGATATACTGGTAAGGTCTCACACTGCAGAAATTTTGTACGGCAATATAAGAAACATTATCTGGGTCAGTTTTGTTTCTACCCACCCTGACTGAAAGAAATTACATCCACCATACCTCTATTGTCCCAGAATCCATGGAACTTGGTTTTACTAGTGTAAAAACGTCTAGAAATAAAGGATCTAACTCTCCTAGTCAACATTTCCTTCTGGCAAACACCTGGGTTTTTATCTGTAATTCCCCACAAGCAGACAGTGCTCCTAAATTCTCTTGTGCTTTTGAAAACTTGCACCTCACTTTTGAAAACAGGTTAAGGCCTGTTTGACTTAGCCTCTCCTTAGTGTCCTCTTCTAACTGTATTTCAATCTCATATGCCAAGTTCATCCAAGGTTTAAAAAAGGGACATAGGTCTGTGAAGTTCTTACACATTCTCCCCAGATTAGCAGATTTTTATTTTATTTTTTATCCAAAAAGCAGTGGCCAGTCATTCATGTACGTAAGTATTGCCTATTTGTACAGTAATTTTCTACTCATCAACAGACAGATCAGAAAGGGACATGAGAAGATGATGAAGGAGTTACAATGTGGTGCAGTGGGAGGATGGGAAATGGCTGAGGGTGCCCTGGGAGGAACTGGAGGTGTGGGTGCAGGTGAGAAGGTCTAGGAGCATGGGAAGGACCTAACACTACTCTGGGGGTGCATTAGCAGAGCTGGAGAAGGGAAGGAACAGAACTCTGTAGGAAATCAGTCCTCACCAATTCCGCTTGCGGAATCACCTTGTACAAATATGACTATTTCAAGAGTTGTTAGGCCATCCCTCACGGTTTTCAGTGAGATTTGGACTCCTGGAGACAAAAATACGTTAAATCCAACTTTATGGAAATAACCTCTGCACCATTTTAAAGCTATATTATTTCATCCCTACAAAGGTCACAGAATTTGCCATTTTTTATGCCACAGAGGTAGAAATGAATATTGGTTTTTGTTTCTCACTTCCTGCATGTCCTCTCAGTGTTTCTATAAAGCTGCCTAAGTGTGCAGCAATATTGTATGCAAGAAAAAGAGTGTTGTGTTGCCCTTGCACAAGAAAGTGGTTTGTAGTACAGCCGAGTGATTTTTAAGTCGTGTAAGGGACACATTCCTGTCTGCACCAAAGTCAAAAGGATGGTAATGGTGAGCTTAAGCAATCGTAAGGGACGCACAGGGGCAAAAACTGGTTCCAGGGTTTCTGTACCTGCCTGGGGGTCGGAAGTGTGGCAAGAGGATTGCCACATAAGGAAAGAGTTAACTAAGGGGAGGGGGCATCCAAAAAAGAGGAGTGGGAGATGTAAGCTAAAGCGAGACTTTTTAGAAGCGTCGGATAGGCTGTAAACCCTGGAGTACCCAGTAAAGAGGAAGCAGGGGAGGCACCAGTGGTCGGGAAACAGGGACTGGAGGCAGCGGGTGTGGTTCTTGCCAGGTGTGCCTAGCTGTTGGGTTGCCGGCTATTGCAATAGTGTTAATCAAACGCACTTCACTCGAGACCCTGCCTGAGCCGAAGTTACTGGCCAAAGACTGTTTCTCACATTGTCTGCAATTCATTAACTAGGTGGTGGGTTGGTGGGCCTGGCTGATTCCGCTGTCCCTATTAGGAGGCTTTAATATATGCCGTGAGTCAGCCACTAAGCCTTGGTCTTAACGAGTGGCATCTATTGCAGTCCTAAGTATAGCCTAAACATAATGTTTGTACGAATAAAATGCTTCCTGTTTTTTCAGCTAGTGTGAAATCTCCACTTTCTTTCGAGTTAACATTGGGGTTACCTATTTCCATTATCCTCTATTACTTTATAGGAAATATAGTACAAATTATGCTAGAAAAATACCTAGAATACTAAGTAGAATACATTGAGAAATTTTACCATTAAAGAAAGTGTAAATCTCAGGTATGCTTTCCTTCTGGTTTTGACTTGACTTGCACAAATGGATGTAAGCAGACAGAAAATCTCTCCCATGAGCTGTGGCACAACCTACATAACACAATCAGCCATATTAATTGCCTGTCTTATCTTCTAATGTCTGCAAGTCACCCAAACTCCCTACAGACCATTTCTCTAAACAAATTCATCTTCATTTTTTACCTTCTGTCAGGAGGACATACCACAGGAAATTTTGTTCAAGTTCCACGATGAAGAAGGTTGGTTTTAGTTTCTCATTTTATAAACTCTTGTCAGAAACTTTAAGCAAAATCATAGATTCAGAAATTACTATGATAGGATTTTTTGTACAACACAAGAGAGGAGAACCCACAAGCAGATAGCAAACCAAAAATTCCTCACTGAGTGATAGCATATTTTCTCAAAATATTTTTCATCTCAGTCTGAAGCCCACAAATGAGGAGAAAAAATTCCTGAGGGAGAGAAAAAGATTACATAAACTTCACCAAATTTTTAATTGTTCTGAGTGGCAAGAGCAAGCAGGCAACCCTCTCTTCTTCCCCCACACTTTGAATTTCCTTGACCCCCAATTTCATCTTTACTTTGTTGTACTTTGTACAACTACCTTGTTACTAATTATCTGTAAAACCCCTACCCTAATCTAATTGTTAGACAATCTTATTTTCTACCACATAATATGTACAAAGTTTAGTGAAGCTTTTTTACTACTAAACAGACAGAATTGTCCTTATGGGGTGTTGACTTAACTACAAACCTGGCATGGGATCTTTAAAGACTTGAAACTCATCTTCTGCCTTCTTACTGTTCCAAAACTATTTTTTAATGTTCTCAAAACATAAATCATTACTCAACAGAGGTCAGCCTTCCCTAAACAATAGTTCTTTTGAAATAGCGAAAATAACTGATTTCTAAGAATTAAGAAATGAAGGACTGTTAAATGGTTTGCAGTGACTGCACACTAACTCTACTTCAAATGAACCTGGAGTCTACTTGTAGCTTACTTCATTATGTAGCTTGTTCTTATTCAATTGAATTACACAGGTCATCCTGATCACAATGGGTTTATCCAGGCTCAGGAAGCACAGCTAGTTACTGTCTGTAGCCAAGAACCACTTCTGGACATACATTTGATGAAGAGAAATTGAATTAGTAAAAATAATTAGAGAAACAAACAGAGAGGAAAATGTAGCTCCAAATCGAATAAAAGCTACGTGCAGCTTTAAACTTACTCAGATGGTTTGGTTCAGGAAATTCTTGTCTGTACTACGTCAGACAATAATTTGCACTGCCTGTTCTGACACAAGCATCATGAGCAGTTGTGTGTGATTGTCTCACCTGCAATTAGTCAGCCATCAGAGATTGCGGGAATTGTGTTGCAGATGAATGTTAAGCCCAGAAGTTGACTTTCTCCTTGAAACACTACGTATAGTAGCCATTCTGAGTCTTACTCAGAGTGCTCATTGACATGACAGTACCACAGGTACTCACAGAGAGGAGACCGGGTAAATTTTTGTTTTCTGTCTCTAGAGAGGCTGGCTTTGGAGGAATCCACAAGTAACAGCAATCAAAGAAGTATGGTCCTTGTCGGTCATGTAACCTCTTGAATAATTAACAGGGTCAGTGGGTCACCACTGAAAGAATTCCTGAGATGCAATCTACAGTAACACAGCAGCAGAATATTCAGAGGTTCCTGCATGCAAAAGATCGATGCAGCTTCTCTATCTCAGTGGCATAGCTGCTTACTTCCTAACACGCTTGCCAAGAAACTCCTTCCTTCCACCCTGGACATTTACAGTTTGCAGGAGTGAGTTTAAAAGCTAGCTGAAAGATTTAGGGACAGAAGCCCTATTGACTTCCAGAAGATCTTATGTTCTGATCATAAATCCTCCAGATGCTTCTNTAAAAAGAAAAAAAACAGGTCAACAGTGAGGCCCCAAACAGATTTAGGTATGTGGTTCCTGGTTCCTGATGCCCAGCTCTTTGTCTCTGGCTTGTCTCTGAATGGTGGCCACCTACAATTCCTTGCATTCTATGAGAAAGCACTGAAATATTTGTTTCTAAAAGTATCCGTTTCTTATTTCATTCTATCTAGGTGTCTGTCTATGAAAGTTCTTCCCAGAAGGGGCACATCATTTCTGTCAATACATGGTACTGACCTGATATATGAATGCATCAGGATGGAGTGGTGCAAAGGCCCTCCTCTCTCCTCAGGGTGAGGCACAGAAGAACAGAAGGTGGGACACAACTGTCAGGACAATCATAGAATCATAGAATGGCATGGGTTGAAAAGGACCTTGAAGATCATCTAGTTTCAACCCCCCTTCTGTGGACGGGGTTGCCAACAACTAGACCAGGCTGCCCAGGGCCCCATCCAACCTGCCTTTGAATGCTTCCAGCCTGGCTTTGAATGCCTCTATCAAGCCAGTCCCTCACGAATTCAGGTGACTGAATTAGTCAGTTAATGCAGAAGGACTATGCCTACCAAACAGCCCCAATACCCATTCCTAGAAAGTCTCAAACACAGCCTAACACTCTTAAAACTTGACACAGAAGGAACTGAAGCTGTGGACAGTCAGAGCTGGCAGAGTTTTATCTCGTACTGAGATCTTGATTTAAAGCTAATAAAGCTGCACATGAATAATTCTTAGCAGCTTTATACTCTGAGCCTCCAAACACTTCACCAGTTTTCAAGAAATCGACATAGTACTTGTGCACAGTGGCCAATTCCTTTCTTTTGAAAGTAAATGCATGGAGACACTGAGACTATAAGTAATTTGCCTATGATAGGTCAAATCAAAATCAGAGAATCCCAGAATGGCTGAGGTTGGCAGGGATCTCTGGAGGCCATCTGGTCCAACACCTGCTCCAGCAGGGACACCCAGAACAGGGTGCCAAGGACCACATCCAGATAAAATAGCTTTTTAACTTCAAGGTGGGAGACTCTACAACGTCTCTGGGCAGCCTGTGCTGGTCACGAGGTGTTTTCATCTGTTCAGATGAGACCTTCTCTTTTGCGTCTTCGGAATCCTCCGTATCCTCCCTTTCTGAATCCATACTGACTTTTCCAAAATACTTTCTTGTCTTTTACTCCATGCCTGGAAGTGTTTCCCAGGATCACTTATTCCATCACCTTCCTTCCCAAGGATCAAAGAGAGGCTGACCAACCTCTCATTCCTGTTCCTAACAAGGTCAGAAGCCCTCAGTGACTTTAACAGGCTTTAGTTCAAGCCACTAAGTTGGAAATAGACCCAGGAACCTTGCCTTTCAGCATTAGCCACCAAGTGCACTGGGCCAGTAGTTGCCTACCTTACAGAGAACAAGTAGGACCCCTTGTTTGAACAGCTGTAGCAGTGAAGTGCCTTCTAGTATCACTTTTGAGAATATTAGCAGCTAAAAAGGATGTACTAAAATAGACTTACTATGAAATACCACAAGACTGCCAACCTTCCACAGTGCATTGTTCAGGGGGATTTCCGTAACTCTCTGGCTAGCACTTAAAGTGAGATGTTTCTCCCCAAAGTGCAAAAACATTCACCTTGCAGTTGGCTGGCTTTCCCTTTTTTGGTCTGTTTGCACATTATATTTTATTTACATTCCCTCCTCCTTCCTCTTAACTCTGCAGTGAACAAGCACATTCTTCCCTTAATATTCGTTTTCCAGGCCTCCTGGTATTCAGCCTCTTCCATTAAAATTTCATCTAGCTTCATTATTTTTTAAATATAAAAGGGAAAATCTATTCCCTCTCCACTGCACTAATTTATTTCTTGACTACATGCATCATTCAAAAATATAGTCCAATTGTAAGAGAGCAAGATGGAAATTCAACTTGCGCATCACGTCTACAACTCCTTCTGGGTTATGTGGCTGGGAAGAGATACTAAATATAGAAATTAAATAGCTTCCATGTTTAATCTGGATTAAATTAAAATTTTAATATTGAAATTAAATATCTAATGTGGCATTAAATCAGTAAACTAATGGGATCATGTTTCAAAATATAAAACAGAAAATAGAATGTATTTTCCGCCAGTCTCACTCTCAGGACACATAATATTTTTTGCTTAGGTGCCTGTAATTCCCTTTATAAGCCTTATCAGACAAAGCACTTTTAAATCGTGGGAAGATCTGTCCACAGCCCAATTGAAGATCTACTGCTGGGTCCCTTTGGGCATTTACAACATCTGGCACAGGACCCCACTGGCCTGTGGGCTAGGGATCAGCTAGGGAGTCACTGCAAATGCAGAAATACCGCCACGCCAGGTTGCGCCTGGCCATTGCTGCTCCATGCTGATTTAAATCTAAATCTGCCCCAGAACAGCTGTGTTCTGTTGTGAGGAGTTGTTCTTAGCTTGGATGTGGGGGATGACTTGCTCATCCACAAACAACTGCTGCCAACAGCGGATTAAATAACAGAAGACCTTATACCACCCCAAGAAGTGCTGGAAGCAGTCTCACCTGCCCATTGTATCCCCTTCCCTGGATGCTTCTCTGTCTTCTTCCTTAACCTGGCAACCGCAGTGCTTGTAGAGCACCTCCTCATCTCACCAGGATCTTGGATCCCCTTAGCCCTGCAGATGGTGACTGGTGCACTCTGCACACAGCCCTGTGGTGGCTGGGCATGGCAGCAGGCTCTGGCAGCCCAGTCACCACCAGGGCCATGCGACAGATTGAAGCAATACATATAGCAACACTTACAGCAGTTCTCCCTGCTAAAGATTTCCTGGACTCCTCTCCACCATAGCCGTGCAAGCATTGGTACACAAATCTAGAAACCTCACATTTTTTCCACATCCCATTCCTCTATGCCCTCAGGAGCTGCTGCTCGCTGCAGTTCAGACAGTGCACAAATCTGTGTTCCCCAGCAAGCTGCATTCCTCAAGTTACCCAAAAGCTCCCTGATTTTCTTGTCATGGTATTGCTAATGCCAAAGGCCTGCAAAACATTCTCTGATGTTTATTCCTGCACCCAGATGCTTAAATAATTTATACAGTCAGCAAATCACAGTGTTGACACAGAGGTGCTTTAATTTTAAATTGCTGTAAATCTGGACCAGATACATTCTTCTGAAAGGCAGACAGCAACAACATGACAAAGTAGCTGAAATATTCAGTATATTTGGAAAGATGCTTGGAAACCCAAATAGCTCACAATTTGTTCGTCTCTTCTTCAGATGCTTAAGGAGGATTCGATTTGGCTGAACACAACAAGAAGTTAATAAGGTCAAAAGTATCTACATACCTACAGTACATTGTAGTGTTATATAAGGGAACAAATGCCTCAAGAGGACCATGTGCACTTCTTTCACAGCATGCTATGTAATTGCAAAGTAATTCAATCTCATCTACTTTCAGTCATGCCAAGCACATGACACAGGAGGCAGAAAATGAAAGAAAAAATGTCTGAATAATCTCACATAATCTTCCATGTAGAGGGAAAATGAGGGAACCTTATATGACTAATGCCAACTATATTGCACTAAAAAATTAAAGAAAAGTGCCAAAACACTACATAAAGGTAGGAAAGGTAGAACCTTGAACAGACTGTGTGAGACCTCCCCAGGTAATTAGAGAACACAGCACAAAATCAATTCACACATCATTTTGCGCATCTGTTTTCACAGGCAGCCACCTCTGGGGTAGAATACAGCAAGGTTTAATAGCACAGAGAAACATTATACACTTGCTTTGGGACAGGAAGTAGAAATGATAATATAAAAGGCACCGGGCAGGAAGCAGTGACACACCATATGCTTCTTCTGAATGGACGTGCTTCACTGTCAGCAACAGGAGTTCAAGCCATGAAGCTTTTCTTCATTTCAGTGGAAGACAGGATACGTAAGTGAAGAAAATGTAGGGTTTGTAAGTAAAGAAAATCTGCAGTCCAACTGATACAAAAATTACAGGTCTCAGGCCAAAAAGATACAACTAATTTGTAAAATAATGTCCACTAATGTGAAGAACGCCACGCTAAAGAATTATTTAGAAATCCAAGAGACTAGAAAGTGAGGGAACCCATGGAGTGTCATGTGGAGCAGATCTCCATGTGCAACCTGTGGAGGAGCCCACAGTACAGAGAGTGGGCAGAGAGTGGCCATGAAGGAGCAGCAGAAACAAAGCATTATAGACCATATGCAGGCCCAGTTCCTCTGTGCTGCTTGGGGCATAGGAGCTAGAAGAGGGTGGATAGGGGGAAGGTGTTTGTAGGCTGATTTTAGTTTTTGCTGCCCTAGTCTGTTAGTAATAGGCAAAAATGACATTAATGTCATATGCTCTGTCTGTTTGGTGTGTGACAGTAATTGGTGAGCCATCTCCCTGTGGTTATCTCACTCCCTGAGCCCTTTTTCATTGGATTTTCTCCTTCTATTCCTTTGTGGAGTGGGAGTGAGAGAGTGGTCTGGTGGAGTTTAGATCACCATCAGTGTGTAATCATCACTACAGTGCAAAGTGATCTATGTTCTGGGGTCTGTTCACAATTCAGTGTGTTTACTTTGGCACTGTTGCCATCACAGACCACTGTTGCCTTTTCAAGATGCTGGTGAACAGTTTGTGAAATTGGTTGGATTTGCTCTGCACTGACAGCAGGATCCTTTCTCTGTGCCAGCCAAACTGGCTGGGGATACAAGTGGAAAGAGAGCAGTGGTTTGTGTGGGACTCAGGGATAAGAAGAGACACAGAGCTCTGGCTGCAGGGCCTATTTTCTTCCCTATCTTGCTGAGGAGGGGGTGTGAGAGGGCAGCATGGTGGTGCTTGGCTACCTAGCAGAGTTGAACCATCACAGTTGTCTAGAACTTGCTTTCACTCCATTCACTAAACTCAACAGGGCCACTTCACAACATGCACAAACACCACCAGATTTTCTGATTGCAAAGTGATGTGTTCTGGCTTTGTATTTGATTTCTGTCCCAGTCTTGCCTGATCCTAATGGTTGCAGCACCTTGCTACTCACAGATAATGGCTCCCCTCTTTAGTGCATGTGATAAATGTCAGCCTTTTCAAGCTGACCTCCTCCCACAGCAACTGTGCTTTTCTGCAGGCAGGAATTTAGTCTGAAAAGCAGATGGGGCGTTGTGCTTTATGAGAACTGCATATTTTTTCCATTTAGCTATAGAGATAGTTAGACTAGAGGCATACAGGGATCAAGTAACACGCATAAAGCAATAATAATCAAAGTTCAAGATCTGGTCTCCAGCTTCCTATGCAGAGATATGAGATGAAAAGCAGGATTAGCAGAGGTATTCAACACTAGGGAAATACTGCACCCATCTCCTGGTGATGAGAGACACAGATACCAGAGAGAAAAAGAAAATAGCTGGTAAAACACAGTCCTGCTGCCTGTTCAGAAGTGAAGATCAATTAAGTGTGAACACCTTTGAGTACTTTCCCACTTAGAAAAAAAAAAAAAAAAAGAACTGCTGGAAAAGCTTTCATGTACCAAATGAGCTGCTTAATGAGCTCCAGTGGTTGTTTACCATACTAATCTGGACTCTTGTTTATTCTTTTAGCACAGGTAAATGAAAATGATTGTCTGATCAGATCAGTGGACCAACTCGATAAGAGACTAAACCCCCAAACAGGTTTAATGTCAGCTGCCCCACTTGTCTGCCGCCACCCTGAGCAACCTTTGGAGCTGTGTGCCTGATGTGTGTTGTAAGATGAGTCCTCCCACAGGGATGAGCTTGTGTTGCTGCCCACAGAAGCAAGATGCTGCTGTCCAAGCACCTTGGGGACCAGCCTTGAGGAGCTCTCCCAGCACTCCTCCAGCCCCAAGGAGCATGCTGGCTTGCAAAGGGGTCACTGAGGAGATGCCAGGGCAAGTTTCCCTTCCAGCAATACCTCCTTTCACATTTTAGCCTGCAAAACCCTGTCAGGCTTTGGAGGAAAGCTGAACAAATGGAGGAGGATGCTAATGGAGACATAGGGGTTTCATTTGACCTCAGGAGCAGAGCCATAGATGCCCATCCAGGAGACTCCTGAGCTTTGTTCTCCTCTGTTGAGCTGCCTGGATTACAGCACGTCTAATAACCTGTTAGTTAATCCCAAAACACACAGTGTAAAACCTGTAAACTTGTAAGGTAACCTTCCCTCCAGGGCAAGGAAAGACCTGGAGGAAGAAGAAACCTCAGAAAACAACTTCTGAAGAGAGGAAACCTGATGAATGATGAAAGTTTCTTCGTTTTTACATTGCTGCCCTCAGGAAGAGATATGCACCTGGTTTTCTTCAGAAGGGCAGAAGTGAGGGTGGACATGAGGGTGGTTTGCTTTGGTTTCATTTTGTCCACGTTGCTGCAGAAACATGGATCTTGCTTGGTGAATCACATTCCCAAATCAAATTACATGTTGTCTAATGCTCACATTTGCCCAAAGCCTCAGCAGTGAGATAAGAAACCTGTAGGGTGTTTTCAGGCTTTCACCATTATGTTGCCAGGTGGTTGATCTGGTGCCTAGAAAAACTGTGAAGCCTCCAGGAGGCTGTGCTGGGAGGAGAAGCTGCAACACTGCACTTTCCTGTCCTGACCCTCTGTGTGTGAAGGGAGTGCAAGGAAATAGGTAGTGTGTGTAAGCACAGATGCCATTCAGCTCCTGAGGGTCCGTTCACGCCCCTAGGGTTAGCAGTTGGCCCTGAAGACCAGTTTGGCCCAGCACTGCACCCTTCAAGTGGCACAAAGCAGGCTTTGACTTCTTTTCCTGGCAGAGGCTGCCACCGTGCACTTTTTGAGTCCATCTCTTGTTGGTAACCTCTGTAGTGTCTTACACTGGGGTCTTGAGAACTCAAATCTTTAATCACCCCATCATTTTCAAGGATGCTCACAAAGGCCCAGGAGAATGATGCACTACAGTTAGACTTGCTGTGTCTCTGCTCTCTGCTGCTATTAACTGGGGCCCACTGAAGACAGGTTAGTCAGCTATAGTTACTAATATCACTGAGAAACCTGAGCTTTTGGATCAGGTCAAGACATGTAATGTCTTCTTTTGCAGTAGAATGGCAAAAGCTGGTGGAAGCAACATGGGAATCAGATGGCTTGTAAGGAACTGGCTTTTCTTGTTCTGGTTTTATGGTTCCTGACTGGCCTTTCTGGCTTTTGTCTGGCTGAGGCAGAAGCCAGAACAGCCATACCATCTGATTTTTGGCAACAAATATTGCTTACTAAGTAAGGAGCAGTAGGCTCTCTGGCCAGTCAGCGGATGTCCCTTCAGTGTTATATGTGTTGTGAAACATTTTAATGTGATTTAACTTTGTGACTTCTCTAGTTAGAGTCACAGAAATCTGCCTAACTAATGAAAAAAAAAAAGGCTGCATTTTTTTTGGTCTGCACAAGCTGCCTTTGGTTCCCACCTCTTCTGAACTAATTTGCACACAACTCGGTTGCAAAATATGTTACCACTTTAAATAGCTGTGAACAGGATTTTTTTAAAAAAAAAAGAAAGAAAGTGAATACCACCCTAGCATACCTCTCACCAGAAACTGTGATAACACACAACAATACTAGCGGATGTTGCTCTGATCACTGAAGAAACAGGTCACACATCAGACCACAATATGATGGCATCAGTGAAGTGCTCAGGGTGTGCTAGCATCAGTGCAGAAAATTAGGCCCAGCTCTTTCTGTGTCTTGCCCTGCTATAAGAAAATCAACAATGGAAGGCAATGGAACATAGGAGCTGTGGAAACACTCAAAATGTGCAGAGTGTCAGGGTTAGACATAACAAAATCGGTGCAAAATCTAGTGAGTCAGGATCACAGGTGTTTGTAGATCACAAAGCAAGTTGTGATGGTATCAGTTCACAGTGTACTGAAGAGCTTGCAATTTTTACCTAAGGGCAGGTAAGACAAGGTTACTTGTAAATGATTTGACGAAGACATGTCCTGGCATCCAGAACATTTATATTGAAAATAAATGAACGCCTATATTCCAGACAGCCGTCTCACCTCAGACCCTTTTGTTCCTGGTTGGTAAGCACCTTTGTCTCTCCGGATGAGTCTGTTTGGTTTAATCTGACCAGTGACCAGAAGAGACCAGCTTTCTGCGGGATCCCAAGGTAGTCTTTAGTCTGCTTAACTGAGACCTGGTAGTTGTACTTAAATTCTAGGTTTGCAGGAAGGCTTTCTTCCAAAGTTGAGCACGTGTTCCCCACAGAGAGGGCAAAAATCTGCAGGTAAGGACTAGCCTGCCTGAGAGTAGCCATCTAAATAGGACCCAGTAATGCCCAGTGCTTTGATTTGACTCGCTTGGCCACTGAGCCAGACAGGTCCAGATTTAAAGGATGGGTTTTATTCGTGTGTAGCAGTAGAATGAAGTAATACAGAATTGTCCCAGACCTGATTGCCCTGTTTGGCACTGCAGTGTAATGTAGGGCATCTCTAAACATCTCAAAGCAAACACAGCCCCATTTTACTGGATGCACTGATCTTGCAACAGAACTGCTTTCTGCCTTCTGTGCTAATGAGGGTAGGGCTGGATTGCAGGAGCCATTGCCCAGTGCATAGGACACTTTAGCAGTACAAATTATTAATAATAATAGGTGGATTCAGCTTTCCTGACTAACCCAATAGCTGAGGAACCTTCAAGACTTTTCTGTGTGCCTTCTCTGACCAACAGTGACACAGATAGTCTTCTTGGGGAGAGGTGTCTAAAAATTACTGTTTGCTGTCTGAGTACAACAGAGCTACGTTTTGTTTTTTATACCTTCAGAGGACAAAAGCTTCCCTGCGCCCAGGAGAACCAGCACTGCAGGTTTCTGCTGGAGAACTATATCAAAGCTTGCCTGACTGTGGTCACATTGCTACTCACCCAGGAAGGGAAAAAGTAGTGGAAAGGGAATTGTGGGGAGTTAATCTTGCTGTTCCTTTACTGTCAGCTATGGGAGAGTTGGGAAAACAAGTGCTGCTGCTGGAAGAAGCAAGCTCTGAACATCTCAACCCCTTTCTTGGCAGAAGCAGAACCACTAGCCCAGCATCCCAACTATCTGGCACAGGCAAAGCTGAATCCATGTTATTTTGCTGCCCTGAGCTATTTCTTTCATTGACTTGACTACAGCTAGCTGTTTTTCGTGTATCCTGGTCAGCAGAGTTGCCACAAAATTGGGTCCTAGTGTTGCAGAACTTCTTCATCCGACTAATTTTGCTGTTGTCACTCTGTGAGTCCTGAGCCACAAGCTGGAGTAAAAGTATTCTCTCCCCTTTCTGTCCAATTTCCACCCACCTTGCACCTAGTTCAAAATCATGATGCATTACAGATCAGGATGGCACTACACAGAGAGGCCTGCCAGCCACGGGTGAAATCCAGCAGATGCATTCTTCTTACTTTAATCGCCTCCCACCGAATATAGCAGCTGAGCAAGGAGGATTTTGTTGCACTTGTTCATTTGACCAATTAATGTTAGTATGACAGCTTCCAGCAAAAGTCAGACAGGACCTCAGGGAGGCAGCTAAATGCAGAACTCCTCTGAGCATGTAGCTCACTACCACAACAAAAACTGCCCTCAATAAAAAGCTCAGTATATTCAAGCATTGTAAGTAATTAGTATTTTCCCCATTGACAATTGCCTAAGTATGATAATGAACTTTGTTCCTGATAAAGAATAAGGAGTATTTCAGAAGTTTATGCCTATGCAATCAAACAGACAGATATGCAAATTCTGGAGGCTGAAAATTTATATATCCTCGTTTTCTATTTCCATGCCCTGTTCCAGCACTCTCTTGGGTCTTGCAAATATCCAGCATAAGCTCCAACATCAAACAATGCACAAGGACTGGGGTTCTGAATCCTCAACACTGCTGGTGATTGTTTTTTGTAAGAGGTCCAAAAGGACTTTGGATAAACACTGTTTCCTGTGCAGCATTCAGACAAGTCTGTGAAACATTCATCTGGAAAACAATTTGTCTGCACTACTTACAGCTGATCGATTGCAACCTGTAGTTACATCTCCATGGACAGAACTGCTCATGTTCATGCTCAGGCTTAAGTTTCATGTTCTGTCAGATGGGCAGCCTGGAGTTTTAATAGGAAGCAAGCTAGAAATGCCTCAGTGATAACATGATCTATTGATTTTCCCCTTCTACATTTTCTCATATATAATACCATCATAATCAGATAGCTCCTTCTTGGTTCTGCTTAGTTCTTAGTATTCCTTCTACCCATGAACACAAATCTGTTCAAAGCATTGAAAATAATGTCTTACGATTTTACACCCTCTAGTACCCATAAGGAGATGATGAATTCTCCAAGGTATTTTGTAGGTATTTATGCGTATGGTATTTATGCATCAATGAGATTACAATCAAACGACTGCATTTTGTGCTCCTCAGTCTTATGAGTGATCATTTTCCATGGAATTAACTTTACCTCCAGCAGTCTAAAGACAGAGCAGATCCCCTAGAGTGAAAAGAGATGCTGTTGATCTCTTTGGCATAAAGTACAATCTGAATTACCAATTTCCCTTCAGCTAATTCACAAGTAAAGCCAGCTCACATCCACAAGACCCACAAGACCATACATTAAACTATGATTTGTTGAGTGACAATAACAAACACTGTGGCAGGAAAGCATTTACTAGGAAAAAAAAGAAATTATATAGTCAGCAACAAGAGCTTATGGATGTTGTGCCAGGCAGTGACAACCTTTTAAAGGTTCTGGGAGATTTACTTTCATTGCATGAGGAGATGATCAGGATTTTATGGGAGAAATGTTCTGCAAAGGATGTTTTTGCTATCTAGGAAACAGCAATAGCACGTGTGGAAAAAGAAGAGGAGGAAACAGTTTAGACTTTTTGACACCCTAGAGAAGAGAAAAGCAAAAGGAGCAGGGGCATGGAGATTGTACATATGCTTATACAGGACGAGCAAAAGAACAAATGAGCTGCATACTGAAAACTCACAACATTTGTTCTTCTAACACGAACTTTTGAAATTGCTAGTGAAAATTCTGGGAAATAGCTAAGGGAGATCCCAAAGGTCAAATCTAGGCAATAAATGCCCTTATACAGCCATCAGGAGTGAGGGGTCACTCAGTAAAATGGCACAAATTAGCCAGACAGAGTCATTAATACGCACTTTGTACTTGTGAAAACATCTACCTGAAGTTAGAGAACAACAAGAAGGGCTTAAGGAGAGGACAAAGACAAAATTTGTACATACCATGTGTTGTATCTTCTTTCTGAAAGGACTTGTGAATCAGCAAAGAAAATACAAAACATTTTCTTTTATATGTATATATAAACTGTCTGTGCTTGCATACAAGTATGCATCAATACACGTCCACCAACATGAACATACACATATGTATGCATGCACATGCTTACAGAGGGACGCTGTGTGTGCTGTCTGGCGCAGTGACCCACCAGAGCCCTATATTCCCCAATCCTTCCCCCCACCCCCCTCCTCACCCGAGTGATTGCCCAGATATGAAAAGTTCCACAGCAGAAATGCAATTTGCTTCGATCCCACATGGGCTACACCTGAAGGTGTCCTTGCAGCCTCTCCTGCCCTGCTGGCCAGACACCAGCAATAACTTGTGCTTAAGCCTGGCAAGCCAGGAGGGATGCCTACTTTTCTTTTGCTATGCAGCCATCTACCAGCTTATTCTCTGAAATGAAGTGTTTCTCATTTCCTCCCAAACTGCTAGAGCTCCCCTCCTAGCAGGATTCCTCATAGATCGTCTCATTGGCACTGAAGCAATACAGTGAACAATTACTATCAGGAAAGGGGACAGGCTCTTGGTTACAGATGACAGTCCTTGTGGTTTCCCTCACATTTCCTCCACCCAAAACTGTCATGCTGCTGCACTGTTTGAGGGAAACTCTGCAAGATAACCCTATGCAAATCAAACNCAAACTTTTTTTTTTTTTTTTCTTTTTTTTTTTTTCTTTTTTTTTTCCCCAGGAGGCCGTTAATTCTGAAAGAGCAAGGTGGAGACTCTTTGAAGACCTTCCTCCTCAGGCTGCAATGCAAATACCCATCCTGATCTCTTTCCTTGATTTCAGCTCCTGAGCTCGCCAAGCTTTGCACCTTGCAGAGCTGGCCCAGAGCAAAAGGAAGCTCAGCAAACAGGAGAGCCTGCTTCCTGCTCATGGAGGAGCTCCTACCAGCGCATGGGCAGCAGGAGGCTGCGGCCCGCTATGGGGAGGAGGTACCCTGCTGGGGCTGGGCCTGGGACCCCCCCTTCCCAGCCCCCAGCAGCACCATGGACACAGCAGGGTTGTGGGTCCTGTGCACCCACCTGAAGGGAAATTCAGAGCAAACCTGCTCTGTCTGCCATTCTCTTTGTCACGTCATCCTTAAGTCCCTCATCCATGGCTGAGAAAGGAAAGCACTCCTATCAACAGAGGCTCAGGCTTTACTCTGGTTTCACTGCTCAGACTGCAAGAAGATGAACCCACAGAGCCCAAGCCAAACCCCCTTTGCCTCCTCTTTTCTGTTTTCCTGGTTGTGGTGCTTTCTTCAAAGGGAGCTGTTACACAGTTTAGTCCCTCGCCTGCTGCTGCTAGTTCCAAATGAAAATGCTTGTCTGAAAGGACAAACACTTCACCACTGAAAACAGAAGCCAAGCACAGACAGCTGCATCCTGCAACACTACACTCCTACTGAGGTACTTTTGAGCACCTTCATCTACTTAGAGAATCAAATGTGCAGTATTTGAATTGTGAACCCTCAGCAACCCCTTGAAGGACCTGAGCAACCTGAAGTCTCCTGGGGAATATGCAGAAGCATCCACTGCAGTCTGCAGGTCTGCAGTGTCTAGTCCATGCCCCTCTGTACCATAATGGGACTTGCTTGTGGAGCTGTGGATAGAAGCAGGCACAACCCCGCAGAGGACACCATCCTTACCATTACTGTCACCTCATCTGTCTTCCCTCCTCCAGAACGTTGTCTTTGTTCAGACTCTGACAAAACAGACTGTGAGCATTTTTTCCTACAGCCAACATTCTGTCCCAGACAATGGTAACATTTCTGTGAATTTTAGAAAACGAAATTAAATCTTACGGCAGGATATTCTGCTTATTCCATAGGATGCTTTTAGCCACCCATCAGGAACCCCACTTAGGTACCGTACCCAACAGGATTTTTCTGTGTGAAGTTATGCATAAACATTCTGGTCTCTAGACATTCCCAGGCACCATACAGAGTTCGAGCCACTTTCTCCAGGGGACAGTGGATGAGTGCCCATTGGAATGCAATCATTTGTTCCTCCTTCCAGAAGTAAAGACGAAAGTCTGTAAGCCTTACCTGCAGTTCAGGCTTCTGGGTAGCAATGAACATGATTTGTTGCTAAGGAGTTTAAGAGGCAAAACCACAGCCAGTGGGACACCTATTTATTTACAGAAATCCAGGCTAACTCGACCGTATAGTGGAGAATTGGTCCTCCGTTTCTAAAGAGGCATCAGTCATTCTCTAGTATGTTGCAGCCCAGGCAGCAAGCACATATTCTCCACCTTTTCCTATTGCTATCTGTTTCTGTCACTGATTTGGCTGTTACTTTGCTGCCTTGGACCGGCCTGCTTTTTGCCAGACCAACACAGTCCTGAGGCTGGAATGGTTTTCCTACAGAAGCTGACTTGCTTGAACTTGTCTAGGCAGCATAGCCCTATTTTCTATCATTTGGATTGCATTTAATTGGCAAGTGTTAATGGGTCATTGTTAGCTGAACTGAGCAGTACCTTCCTGGCATTTTACTTTAAATTTTTAGTCTCTTTGGTGCATCATACAACATGTCGCTTGCTGCAGCAGGACAGCAGATTGCTTGTAAGGGCTATCTCTGTGGGGAAAAAAAAAAAAAAAAAAAAAAAAAAAAAAAGAAAAGAAAAAAAATGAAGTTTTGCTCGTTCTTAACCAGCGAAAGTGTTTCTGTGTTGGAAAAGAGGGTGGGAGTAGCTGCAGATCCGTGGAATTCTCCTGTCATTTCACAGAAATCTTCTTTGTGGTTATAAATGTACACGACTAGCTGGCCCACATTGCTGCACCCTGTTCTAATTTTAATGTAATTTTTCATTAAATTAATTCTATCTTTCTTACCTCTGCCCTGACAGGATTATGAACAGGTTCATTTGTTAGAAGACCTAATTACTGAGGGTTGGATTACACAGAATGGGAAGATTTTCCTGGGTCAGTAGTTATCTCTGCAAATCAAAGTGTCCTGGAAATGCTCTAAGCACTGTCTTAATAGCTGGTATATGAAACAAATGGATATTAAAAGCTGGAGCTTAATGTCTGTTTGTTTGTGCAACAGCTAATGCAAATGAGCAGCAGGGATCACATCTTGCTTCCAGCTCCCAGAGCTGCAGTCACTCCACCTCACCTACACAAAATACCCAGCACCACAGGCTGAGGCAGATTGCATGATTCTCTTCTTTCTGAAACCATTTTTTCCTGACTGTGAGTCTCATTCTGTGAGAATTCTCTGACTGTGAGAATCACAAGATTTCTCCAACGAAACACTGAGTGCTACTGCAACAGCGGCTGGGAACGCAGGAGGTTGCACCTCTTCCCCCCGTTTACGCCCCTTCCCTGTAACAAACCTTGCAGCTGCAGACCTGCCTTCTGAGCTGCTGTGTAAACCACGTGGGTGCTCTGTGCAGGTCACACGCTCGCCACCCAGAAGCGGTGCCTCAGGTGCCCAGTCCCATGTTTATCTGGTTGTTTTTCGTCCTTCGTGAAGCACTGTCGCTCACAAAAGCAAAGGCTGTGAATTAGTTAAAAGGAAGGCTATGCTTATGAATTGCATCTGTCACCGGCTGACTCACTGCTCTGAAGGTCAGCGACTGAAGAGACTGCTAGATGAGATTTAGGCTCCAAAGCTCCTCCTGGAGCTCTCACGAACGATCAGCCGTCATCACAGCACAAGGAACATAAGTGGCCTTCACTACCTACATTCTCTGCAGTGAGGCCGAGCCTAAAACAGTCTTTGAGCAGATCTTTCAGGTCGTTGCTGTGCCTTTCAGGAAGGTGCAGTGAGTTCCCTGGTAAGTACCCTTTTCTCAAGCTGGCTGTGCAAAATATGGCACATTGTTTTTCGGGGAACTTTCCTAATAGCTTTACATATTAGGGCTGTCTGAGGCAAAAAGTGAAGTGGAGCATTAGGCCTGCTAAGTCAGTAAGCTGCTCTACAGAGCATTTGTTCTACCACTGCTACAAAAGCCAGCAAACTAACTGAATTATTTGTTTTTACTGCCATTTCTACCACTGGCAGCTTACAGATAGAGAAACAAACACGAAGACTGTATGTCATATCTTCCTTCTCGTGTGAAATTAGCAAGAATGTGATGTACAAAACTCATGTCAGCAAGTTCCAGGAAATAAAACTTGTTTTACTCATTTCTCTTATCGTTCATATGCATTTCTTTGCTTGCAGTCAGCACAGAAATTTTTTCAAGATTCATTTGCTCTACAGTTGTCCTGCTTCTTTGCTGTTGCCTGAACTACAAGGCTGAACTCTACCTGCTTGCAGCAGCCAGCTCCTAACTTTGTGGCATGACAGACCAGTTGATACTAATGAGCACAAAACACAGATTTTATTGAGCAAATAAAAGCAAAAAAAAATCTATTCAATAAGATACATCATATTCACTTGCAAGAGTTCATTATCTTCCAGTCCCAGATTTCTAGGCACACCATTTTGTACATGATGAAGAGCAGTACTGCCCACAGATGTCAGCTGGAAATCAAAAAGGTCAAGGAACTTGTTCCAATATGGATGCAACATAAGAAATCAGTTTGCTATAGTGGGAGGAAACATTTACAAGTGGCCATGTGAAAATAGAGGGAAAATGGCAATGGATGTTAAAAAAAAAGGAATATAGATCTTTAAAATCAAGAGCAAAGATTGTAACAAACACCATGGAAATCCCCCTTCAGGCCAGAAGTTTACTAAATTTATCTAAGCTTCAGCAAAGGTTTGGATCTACACAGACACGAACCTTTACTTTCAAAGGCAGGGGAATATATGGTGCCTTACTAGTTATTTATTATCTTAATTAATAATATATATTAGTCCATATCATTCAACTGCATATGATCACATCATCTTATAAGATAAAAGCTATATTTTCTGGGAACCTGGTACTCAAGCTTCTGCTTCCTACCACTTGTGAAAAGCCCTGGCTCAGACATTTTTTGTTGTCATTTAATAGCCTGACATTAAATCAGTTTGGGTTTGCTGTAATTTTTATTCAAATGTGCTGAACTACTCTCAGCCTGGAGACCCACAGTCCTGGTATTCCCAAAACAGGAAGTTCTGACTTCACCAGCAAATAGACACATAACCTGTATGGAAAGGAAAAGTTAGCTTTGGTCCAGAGGGATTACTTTAGCATTGCAAATTAGGACTGCTCAGAATCCCTTGCTCTGTAAAAGCTCTTCTGTGCTACAGTAGCAGAACTGAGTTTCATCAGACATGTTTGTTTTTGTTTGTTTGTTTGTCTTCTTTTTTTTTTTTCCTCCAATGAACTCTAAACCACAGAGTCATTATTCCTCTAAATTATTATCTCTCCTAAATGTTCCTTCTAAATTGTTCCAGTGGACTAGGAAACATTACTTTCCCCTAGTATGTAAAAGGGTGTCGTCTTTCAATTGTAACCATTTACCATTGCAACACTTAATGGGCATCATGATGGTTCAGCTCCTCCAAAAGTGTTGCATAAAAGCAGGAATATCATAGTTCTCTTTCCCCTTCACTTTTTGTAATCCATACCTTTCTTAGTACTCACCTCTGAGGGAAGGAAGGTCTAAAGAAACGCAGGGTGCAGCTGGTTTGCAGGCAGAAGACCCAACAACCGCCTTGCTGTTACAAGGCACCTCTGCAGAGCAGTGGGTCCTCAGTGAGCAGGTCCTTGGGACAGGATAAGGACTTGTACCTGCTAGCTCATAAAAACACAGATAACGTTTATAAGAATTGCATATGAAATGGCTGAAACTAAACTAATATGGAAGGATAATGAGCAAATTTCCATTAGGAAATTACTTTGGCTATAACTTCATTAGTTGTCTAAAAGCAGTCTCTGGGATTTGCCTGTGTGGTGTAAACATCTGTAGCAGGATTTAATGCATTTGCTGTCTTAGTTGCGTTCCCTGACTGGCCTCATACTCCCCAGCTCTGCTGGCCCCAGATTCTGAAGCATAAAATAATGTTTATTCCAGCCAAGCTCAGCCTTATAAAAGTCTGCTGCTCAGCTGTTCTGTGCTCACAAGCAGCTCAAGACCTGATCTGTGGGCTTCCTGGTCACTGCAAGACAATTATGTAGGCTATTCTCACAAAATAAACAATGGACAGGTCAAATAAGGACAGAAAGCCCCTAATCAGATCTACAAGATCACAGGGAAAACACACACACACACAGATGCACATGTACAGAGGGATTCTCACATCCATCTGTTTATACTCATCTATATCACCCATCAGAACATAATGATCAGAGGTTTTTTCCTTTAATACTGTGGGAGGAAACTGGTATAAAGCAGTCAGAGAAGGATCCTCAGAGTGACCTTTCCGGGCTGGTATTTGCTGCAGATATTTGCAAAGATAATGGAGAAAATGTGACTCATTTTCATAAATTATGGAACCAAAGTCAACTTTCTGCATCCAGAAATAAGCGTCAGACTGGTAACTGCTGTATCATGCACCATAGATGTAATGATTGAAAAGCTATGTCCCAGGCAGCCCTTCAAATGTTTATTCATGGCAGAGAGCTAATAAGGACACATGTACAATTACACAGACCTACAAAGTGTTTGCCAGCATCTTACCTCCTATTAGAGTTACCACACTTGTTTATCATTTATTGTCACCTTGCTTTGCAAGCATCCTTTTTGGTTTTTAGACTAAAGGTGACACTGAGACTCAGAATTTCAGAAAACTCCAGTCCTGTGCATGCTGGGTGGGTGGCCAAGTCTGAACTCTTAGCTCCTGTTCACATTGTTCTCTTACTCATACTAGACCACGGGTTTGAAGACTATGACAAAGAGTTTTCCTTACCCCTGTCAAAGGCAGTACACATCTGCGTAATTTATCCGTATGTAGATATAGAAAACGGTGCCACACAGGACAAGCCAGAAGGGAAAGATGAACAAAAGGAGACAGCAGAAGAAGGAACATATTTTGGAGGGTATTTGAAGAGTTATTATATGCCATCAAGTTACTAGCATTTGGTCAGACCCTGCCTTGAGATTTGTTTGCATAGCTTTCATTAGCACTTCTGTTCTTCAGAACGTTTTGCAAACATTAACTATCATGCTACACATCATAGTGACTGGATGCATCTTCACTGAAAAACTGGGTAAATGTTCAATCTGAAAGTTTTTCACACTCAGGAAACTGCAAGGAGAATGTTTAAAGTTTCCCCCTACCCACCCCAAAAGGAAAGGCAATATGGTTGAAAACAAAATAGCTTAATCAGAAGCCCAGTATTCTGTAGAACAGCAATTTCAGCTGATAGTTTCTGCTGGGTTTGCCAGTAACTTATGCAAATCCTCACAGTAATTCAATATCAAGCTCAGAGCTTTGCTTCAGATAAAACTGATGTTATTTAAATGGCGTTGTCATAACAGAACTTACACAAAACTCACTTCCTCAAAACTTACAAGTTTTTTTTCCCAGAGTCAGTGTGCGTTTGTGATGCCTTGTCTCTTCTTTTTTTGTGATAACACTCATTTTTTGGTCTTACACTTGGTTACTGGCTGTATTCAAAACACAGAACTGCATGAATTTACACTTTTCTATGATTAGGAGAGGAAGAAATGTAAAAGCAATACAGCTTCAACAGTGGCTCACTTAAGCATGAAGAAATCAGCATACACAAAATTGTTCTGTTTTGGCTGTATTTAGGCCCTCAGAAGTTGCTATTTCTTTAGATTCATATCTAGGAAGGAGATAAGGCCTCAAGCATGTTATTATTGCTGGATCATAAACTGAAAGTCATCTTAGATAACCTGCATTTTCCAAAGCAATAAATGTTATAATGGAAAAATACTGACAGAAACTTAAGCAACAAAATGCATAATGAAAAAAAAAAAAAAAAGAGAAAGCCTTCAAGCTGTTCAGATCTTATCTGTAATTTGCAAGCAACTCCCCAGTCCCTCTCCCCTGTCCTCACTTTTCACCCCACAACATCACCAGTCCCACACATCCCTCGCAGTCCCTCTTCTTGGGAGATCTCCCTCTTCTTGGGCCTCCCTCCACACTTGGCCTTCCAGCTCCGCCACCAGTCCCAGAGTGTCTTTATAAAGTAGTCCTGCTCCCAGAGCAGTGTCTACAAACACTTTATTTATATATATACTTACTTAATGCCAGTTTAGTTATGAAAAAAAGATTTCATAAATTTAGGGTTATGTGTTGTCCAGGGTCCAGTGCAATGCAGCTGCAGGATCATGGTCTACTGGTGAGCACTGCTGTTGCTGTACTACAGCCAAGCAGAGTCCTTGGAAAACAAGGAAAAGCCAGTGTTGTGCAGAGAATATGTCTTTCACAGGAGCTGCTAGGACCTAGGAGACATTAGTTTTGAGGAACAGCTGTTTTGTGACTGTCAAGAATTAGGCTTCTCAGAAATACTTTCAGGAAGCCCCTTTCTGTAATTTTTAAAGTAACCTGGTGGCAGGAATGGGACTCCAGCGGAGGCCAGGAACAGCAAAGAGGCTAATGTGTGGCATATAAGTGGGAGCTGCAGATATCTCTCTCTCATGTACCCAAGCCAGGAGCGTCGCTGGCTGTGACTGATACCTGAGCCCCTGTGACCTCTAACCAGATGGAGGGATGGGCCCACACCATGGGTCCAGAGGCCTTAAGGGATCTGAGATGTTAAGCATCTGTACCAGCACGACAGCTTTGGTGAGGCTAACAGCTTCTTAGCGACGCAGCTGTTTCTGTTTGTGTTGTACAGAAGACCTTGCTCTCCACTGCCCGTTCTCCTTCCTACTGAGAATAAAATGCACGAGGATAATCCATATTAAATAGGTGTAACTGCTCCTACTAATAGGGCCTTCAGTTGCTTCAACAAGGGAATAACAATTAAAGTTAGCTGTTTTCACATGTAGATCACCATCACTGGTGATAATTAATGCAAGCGCCAATGGTCAAAATGAGCAACTTCCATGCCTACTTGAAATTAGCTGTGTTTTTTCTTCATTTGATTCTGTGACTTTATCTGCAACCTTGATCAAATGCAACCTGCCTCCTGCATAGTACAGACCATGAAAAATTGGAGTAATTCCCACATCAAGCATTCAAGTTACAGCTGAACTAGCAATATCTTCAAGTGACACAGGATCAAACATACTCCTAGGTAATTTTTTTCCAAAGGCAAATTCCCTTACTGAAAAAGAGTAATAATTTTAAGTTTATTGCTAATTTCTGACAAGATGTTCCAGCCACTGGACCTTCATTACATTTCTGTCTGCTAGATTAAGCAATATTCCAGTAGCTGATTTGTTCACTTTCTGCATTTATGGCCCAAGATCAAGTTACCTTTTGCCTGGGGTCAGAAAAAGACAGATATCTCAATCTTTCAGAAGCACTGACACATAACTTCTTTTTGGCTGCCTTCCCTTCCCTGTGGGTGTTGTTTTACTTTTATCTGGCCAAGCCACTTATCCATAACTCAATTTCTGTTAAACGTTCAGCACATTGCTCATCCGCATCAGTGGGGTCAACCGCAACAAGGAGACACATATGGATTTGTTTTTCTGTAGAAACCACAAAAATGAAGAACGTGATCAAACAGTTGATCAAAAGAACAGATTCAATAGAAAATTTCCCACTAGCATTTTTCAGGAGTTTTACCCAGTAGTCAGAGAGAAAGAGAACAAATCCACTCTTAGAAAGACTTTAGGACTAGTTTGCTTTGAAGCAATTTAATAACACAGGGCAGGATTCAGAAGCTACACAACTCCCCAGCCCTCAATTTGGCATCCCAGCCTTCCAACGCACCTCCATCCCAGCCACAAAGACAACAGAATCTGTTGTGTACCCTTCCCTTTGACACTTTCTGACTCCTTGTGAAACCAGTCAAACCTTAACTGATCTCACTGAACCAGCACCTCTCTCATCACTACGCCTTGGGACAAATGTGATCTTCTCACCAATCTTGCCAGCAAATGCAACCTTGTCCAGACAGCTCAATCAACAACAGTCAAGTGGTCCCAAAAAAAAGACATGGATCCTCTCCCCTTGTCCTTTATAGCCCAGCAGTCACTGCACTCCCTAGAGCACAAGGGTTCGGGTTATGTCCCTGCCTCATCACAGCCTCCACCAGGGAAGAAGACACCAGGCAGATGGATAAGTTCCTGCTGCAGTTCAAACTAGCTGGTGGAGTGCAACACGTTTCTTTAATGCAATACAAAATCCCACTTTCTGCAGTCAGCAGCTCTCCCTGGTCATCTGAAGGGAACAGCTCTGCAAACGAATGTCTTCCTTTCTCTGGAGGGAACACTTCTGTTGCGTTTATCTGCTTCAGCAGCCTTTCAGTGCTGACAGGTATTTCAACAATGCCCAAAGGGTTATTTCTGGAGCTGTGGACTCTTCCATCTCTTCCTTCCCTTGCCTATCGACCACCCTGAGCAGCACCCCAACAGAGGAGAGAGTGCAGGCTCCAAGGCTCTGGGGAGGGTGCAATGGTGCTACATGGGGAAGGTGGCACAGTGCCAGCAGCACCTCTGCGGTGTGTGCGTCTGCCCAGCAACTGAAAGCAGCTCCTTTCACGCTGACGAAAAACACCTGCCAGGTTAAGTGCTCTGGGTAAAGATTTTCTTAAAAACTCCACTTTTGCTACTCAGATTTAAGAAGTTCCTCAGGTTGCTGAAACTGAATATGAAGATTTCCACCTGATGACCATAGAAAAGCAAAATGGTACAGCTACTTAATTTTAGGATGACTCAGTTTTTCATGTCTTCAGCTCTTTTTGGCTTTATGACTTTAGAACCAGAGATGGATGCCTTCAAATAAAGGCAAGATGTAGTACAAGACCTACTGTGTCTGTTACTGAAATATACGTACAGAGATTTAAAATAAACCTTCATTTAAGAAAGCCATAAAAGAAAATTCCAGGATTACAAACTTCAGCCTACGAATACAACAGAGATAACATGACTAGCTCACTGGTTTTGAAAATGATCATACTGATATGCTCCAAGGCAATGACAGAGGCAGTGTGTGCTCTGCTGGCTGGGTGGGCTGATGTCTGCTCCAGGTTGGTTTGTTGAGAGGCAGCCCCATCCTTGGGAAGGTGTGTTGCCTGTGCTGACAGCCAGATATTTTTTTATTTATTTCTCCGTCTATTTTTCTCTACCTTATAGCAAGGCTGGAGTCTAAGGCCCAGCAAAGAAATAAACCATCTAAACAAAAGAAATAAACCATCTAAACATGCTCACAGTTTTTCACAGTATATCTCTGTTCTGCAAAAAAAGAGGGATCAAGCTTTACCAAGTGCTGGTATTCACATCCCAGTTAAGCAAAAGCTTGGAAATAAGAGAGTGCTTTAAAAAAGAAAAGAAGAATGTGGCAGTCAGAAGTAACTCTCCAACTAGCTGCATGCATTAGCAGCTGCATGTATTTTATTCCTGTTCTGTCCCAGAATCATTCATTTCTTCAGTTACATGGAATGAATTTTCTAAACCATTTTTTTTCCCCATTTTCTTATAATTTACATAGCTGTACTTCTTTGGATGCATCTTCCTGACACAGGTATTTCATGTATATCTTGTTCTCTACCAAGCAGACTCTAGGGCAAGAGAAAGGCTGCTTGGCATAGGAATAAAGGATTCCTTTTCCTTGAAAGACAAGCAGAGTAAAATTTGGGTAAACTTCCAGTGATGGAAGATCATAAGTGTTGCACCAGTTCAGGCCCAGAGCAGCTGAGCACATACACACGTCCTGCCAAAGCCCATTAAATGGAAATTCATCCGTGCTACACACTGATTGCATTGAGAGCCCTCACAGTTGTTGTGGGATGGAAATCAAATTCTGGACTCCAGAGCAGCTTAGAATAAATGAGAGGCAAAATTTAGTTGATGTGGGTATCTTAAGGACAAAAATGACCTGGGACTGAATAATTAATAGATAAGAAACAACCATAGGAAGCCTAAGAAAGTATAATATTTCTTGGAGAAAAAAAAAAAAAAACATGATGCCATCAATTCTGCCATTTTGAACCTCTTGCTGGAGGAGGACCTTTACTTTTCTGCTAAGTGTCTCACAAGGTCTGGCAGTTCTCAGTCTACTGCTAATTTTTCGATGTGTCAGGGAAAAATACAGATCTCAACTATATTTGTCTTAATGAATCACAGAATGGTTCATGTTGGAAGGGTCCTCACGTCCACCTGGCCCAACCCCTGCTCCAGCAGGGACACCCAGAGCAGGGTGCCCATGATCACACCCAGGTGGCTTCTGAAGACCCCCAAGGAGGAGACCCCACAGCCTCAGGGCAGCCTGTGCCAGCGCTCTGGTACCCACACCGCACAGCAGTGCTGCCTGGTGCTCAGAGGGAGCCTCCTGTGCTCCAGGTTGTGCCCACTGCCTCCTGTCCTGGAACTGGGCACCACTGAGCAGAGCCTGGCTCTGTCTGCTTTACATCCTCCCTTCAGTTATTTACAGATATTGATGAACTCCCCATGAGCCTCCTCTTCTCCAGGCTGAACAGTCCCAGCTCTCTCAGCCTGTCCTCATAGGAGAAGTGCTCCAATCTCTTCAGCATCTTGGTAGCCCTCCTCTAAATTCTTTCCAACATGTTTAGGTCTGTCTTGCACAGGGGGAGCCTTAATTCCTACAGCCACTAACATTTTATTCCTAAAATATTTGCACATAGTCATTCCAACTGTATGATTTCCAGTCCCTGCTAACTCCATGAATAAATGGCAACTCTAACCTGTACGGTCTATGATATAGTTGTTCTGATTTCCCACGTGTTACGCTGTGGTGGTAATAACGCCACCTGCAGTATCTCTGCATACTCTGTAGTTTCCTTCTCATCACCCCAGGTAAAGCCTAGACTTGCCATTGTTTCAGCCTCAGAGAACAAACTCAACCAGTGAAAAAAAGGCTCAGCAATAGAAACGCTGCTGCCTTTAATTAAGTCAGAATGTAGTCTCTTAATTGTAGCCCAGAGAAGATGCTTTTAAATAAACTCAAATGTGTTACAGCAAACACTTGAGATGCAAGGTGGAAGTCAGTCACATATTTTTCACATTAGCACATGTTTAAATTGGTTTCAAGAAATAACAGAGAAAACATCGCTAAAAACCATTGACCTGCCTTGAGCAAAAAATTCACAATCTTTTTCTTCAGCCTTTTCTGATGCAAATATCACAATACTCTGAGTTACCATCCAGTCAAGCTGCAGTAAATTGTCAAGGTTTTTCTAAACACCTATTTCTTACAAGAACAGAAGCTGATACAAGCTCTGGGCATTTTCTCCTAAATGATCTTCATCTTCCAAGTATACTAATGCAAGTCTTGCTTACCTTTATCAGAGATGGCAGCAGCAACCTGCTATAGGCAAGCATTTCCACTTTAGTAAATCTCTGCTAAGACATATATGTAGCAGGTCTGAGGCAAGAAAAGGTATTTTCCCTCTCCCTATTTTCAATATGCCTTCTAGCTCCTTTCTGTCTCACTTGAGAGAACTTCCAGACCAAAGTTCCATGGCTTTTGCTTTCTCCCCTTTCTAAGAAGGGTTGCTGCTCTAAGGATTGGGCTATTTTAGCCATAGAAAACTCAAAGACCCTGGAAATCTTGAGAAAAAGAGGACCAGAACAGTGCTGAGCTACTGGCTTTAAAGACCAAACAGCGCTGGGTACTTTCAGTGAAGATTTACTGTGTGTTACTAATGGATCACATTGTTCTGCAGTAGCATTTCCGTATAAATGGAAACTATCACCACCAAGAACTGTGCAAGGTCTATAAAAACATCAAGTACAAGCAGATGTTGTATCTGAACTAAAATTTGAGGTCACACAGTAAATACATATCCACGTGCCACTTAAACTCCGTATTTGCTGCCCAAAAAACGTTTTTCTCATGTTCATAAATCCTGACCTGAATGTCACAGTAGTGATGCAGCAGTCATAGAAATGCTCAACGGACAAGGGTTTTTTAATAACAGTTATAGATTAGGTGTCTAATTTCTAGTGCTTCCTTTCACATCCTTTTATTCCAACATCAAAGAAAATACACAGTGAAACATCTATGCTCACGTACACTATCCCCCTAAATCCATGTCCAGCCCAATCAGTTCATTAGCGAGACAAGCTGCACAAATGTTGTTGCCACATCTCTTTCTTTATAGTGTGGTTTCTTTTTCTTGCACTCTTAGGACATTAGGACACATTCATCAGTTGTTTCCAGCCACTAATAAAACAGCAGGCTGGACCTGCTGGACAGCAGGAGCAACACTAGTGCCCTGCATACAAATCCCTCCTACACAGGAAGATCGGGACTGATAGTCCAGCTGCTCCACACAGTCAGCATGGGACAGGATGGGTGGAAAAAAGAGAGCATGGAGCATTTTGAACAAAACAAAGAGAGAGTGAACCATTTGACAGGGCAAATATACACGCATTTCAAATTTATAAAATAACTTACAAGAAGAATCTTCTTCAGGAGAAATGAGGAAGTTGAGGAGAGAAAGAGAACAGGCAAATCTGAACTTTACTTGGGCAAAGAAAAAACCCTGTGAGATCAGACGGCAGATTACTGCCTATANCCATAAGCAAGGTTCAGTTACTTTTCCCCACAGGGAGAAAGATATTTGTCGATCATACCTCAGGTGCATTGAGCCTCAGCAAAGAAAGACCCACCTCTGTAAGGAATGAATGTGGTGAAGTCAAAGGCAAATAATGAAGCTGTGCCCCACCTCCACAATTTAATCACCCCCTAAATCTAAACTATGATACAGGCATCAACATGGCATCTACATTGCTAATAGCAAAGTCAAAAAACAGAGAAAATAATTCAGAAATTAAGGAACTTATATTTCGGCAATTTTTGAGCCCAGAAAAACTGGGACAAGTTGCCCCAGAGGCTGAATTAGATGATCTTCAGCATGAATGATCCTATGATTTTGAGAACTGCCTTTTTGCAAGCTTGATTAGCCTTTAAAGTTACCTTCAAAAATAGGTGTATTTATAATTCATTAGCAAATTTGCATTTCATAAAGTAGCAATGATGCACAACTTGTACTTTCCCATCTAGCAAATATGCCACTGCAGCGGGTGATGGTGCCACACTTTATGTCATCTCTGCATCCACTTCTTTGTTACCTAGGAAGAAAGCACTGCCTTATTTTAGACTACTTAAATCAAACACATTGTTCAATCCAATTCAGTCAAAGCAGTGTGAAGTTGCACACTGACTGAAACTATTTACTTCCATTAAGTTTAATATGCTGGCAGGTTTTCTTTATAAACTTACGACAGAGCAAACCACTCAGACACCAACAGGTACATACGTATGTATATATATATAAATAAAAGGTCAGTTTAACTAAATATGTGTTGTTAAACATCAGTTTATGTGTACGGAAGGCTAAGGATCAGTCCTCTGGCATCCTAACATGCTCTTTTATTAGCCTTTTTCCAAGTGAGAACAGAACTTTTTTTTTCTAGAAGTACTGATGTATGAATCCGTACATACTGCCAACACTTCTTAGTCTACAAAATTTCTGTAAATCACATCAAGTCAGAAAAGCAGATGTGGCAAGTCACCAAAGTCACCAACACATGCTTTAAAAATAATCCCCATTTATTTGAGAAACAGTACATGAGGGAAACAGTTAACCTGTGCATACACAGACTGCATAAACAGCTGTGATCAGCAATTAGTACTGTGCAGCCAACCCACAACAGGCAGCACCCATGAGTTTCTAAGTGCCTGACAAGGTAGCAGAGAATTGTTGTCCCCATTTTACAGCAGGAACAGAAAAGTCAGATGACTTGTCTGAGGACTCATAGGAAATCAGTGTCACAAATGGGAAAAGGCCCGTGATTCCTCACTCAAACCCAATCTCAAGCCACAAACGTGTTTATCATGACTGAATTTATGAACAAAAACTGAGACCAAGGAATGACTTGGTTCCTTCAACTTAAAGAATTTTTCTTGTGGGCACAGAGCATGATTGTTATTGTGGCGATCTGTGGATTGACAAAACCAGATATCCTGAAGCCACTCCTGGGAGGAGGCCCCCTAATAAGAGTCAGGTGTGTAGAAATGGCACAGTAGCACAGAGCCAGGTGGGCCAGAGGGTCCACTGGAACCACCAAAACTCAGTTGCTGGCACAGCAGGATTGCAGAGAATCCCAGAAATGCCACCGGGCATTTGGCTCTGCTCTGGCCCGTGCTTCCCTCACGCTGTGTAGCAGCCTGGCTGAGAGGAGGCGGCCCGGTCCCTTCCCACGGGCTGCCCAGAGCACACCTGCTCTAACACTGACCTGCTCCGAAGCAGAACTTACTTGGGCACACGTCAGCCTGGGATCATGGCAGTGCAAGGCTGCAAGACTTGCACAGAAAGCTGCTTCTGCGCAGGGCCTTCATTTCTGCAGCGTGGCTATTCTTGCAGTTGCTGTTGGATGCCGTATTTTGCACCTCAGCATAGCACCACACAGCTGAATACTAATTATATATAGTACTTGTCATCCACTGTGTGTAAAAAAGCTGCCTCAAAAGGATTGGGATTTCACAGGAGGATATTTCTGTTGGCAGGGATAGAAATGAAGGCAGAAGTCTTTTGGCATGGGCATCTACTTTAAAGGGCTGCCCTTAAAACAATCCCACGCTCCCCTTGAAGAACAGTAGTGCGTTATTCACATCGGTTTTTTCAGTGCACCACCACCAACTCCCCCAAAACGCAGGCTGTGCAGAAAGACAAACCACGCACAGAGGAGCTGGGAGGATGCAACGCTATGCGCGGTGTGGCACGCAAGGACACCGTGTCGCTTGTGCCACCCAGACGTATTCACATCGCAGATCTGTCAGCACCCACGCGGAGGCTGCATGGCCCGTGGGGTGTCACGCTGCTCTCTCGGTGGTGTCAGTGGGCTGGGTTCTTTCAGCTTTCCTGAGGTAGCAGGTATAGAGGTCTTTGTTTCATACCTTAATGAAATATGAAAGGGTAGGAAAAGGGGACAGGCAAACAGGCACAGTGGGGTTTCTAATGAAAGACACAAACACGCAACGTAAAATGGGTCGCTGAAGTATTCCATTAGTCCAGACAGTGCCAGAGCCTCCAAAAGCAAGCCTTACGCTTCCAGAATTACCTTGAAAAACAATGACAGGATTGTTGCAGCAAGTTACAAAACAGTTAACTGGAGAGCTACAAATTTCATAAACAGCAGTCAGGTATCTGTCACTTCGGAGTCCTGAGCTTTAGGCGGAACGAACTCTTCTCCTGCAGCAGGTCAAGGCAGAAGAACTCCAGGCCCCATGCTACAGCAGCAGTACTGACAGCAGGGAGAACGGCACTGCTATAGTGAGGCATTTGCAGAATTTATACGCAGAAAATATTCATCAGAGGACAAATAAACCCACTCTTTTTGTTGCTCTGCCAGTTTTTCTGCCAAGCATTTTACCAGGACAGGGTCTACTTTGGAGTCAAACTTATTGGCAAACCAATGCCCATAATTCATAAGCCACCTTAATTCTGCAGCCCCATAGATGCAGACACTACGAAGATGGGTCCCAGTGCATGGAGGATACAAATGGTCTTCAAGATAATTCCATTTCACCAAACGAGTTTTGCTTTGCAGGTCTGTGATGTCCTGGGCTGACCTTGAAAGTTCCCCAGGCACCCCAGGAACACGTACAAGAGTGGCCCAGAAGTGTTCATCTGGAGAATAAGTATCCCTTGACCAATCAAAAAAATCTTTTGCAAGAGAGCTGGTAAGGGCGTACTTAATAAAAGCTCGACTCAAAACAAAATAGGCACTGCCAACAAATACCTCAATATTATGAGGCGGTGGGTTCTTGGAAATGTTAGTTTTCACAGGCATCTGCATGTATTCATAAGGCACTTTCATCAGTTCATAGTGATAAGTAAATCTCTCTCTTTTGCTACTACTTGGCTTTACAGTTTCTAGCATGTTTCCCCCACCGAGTTTCTTCAGTTCCGCCACCAACTGGAAATTCGATCTCAAAGGGAAATCTTGGCCACACAAGTTAATAACGTACTTCCAGGGCACTGCAGAGTCCATCAGATCAGACAAACAATTTAAATCTGCTTGCAGTCTTGAAATATGCGCGTAGTTCACCATCTCCAGTTTTGATGCAATGAAAATGTTGGGGAAACACTTGGCTAGATTGTTCATAGCAGATTTAAAACTTTTTGCTGCTTTTTGGTCATAATGGATGCAGTATATATTCTGATGACTGTAGAGTGAATGTATGAGCCTTTCCACCATCACCGCGTCTTTGTGAACAACGAATGAATAGGCTAATGGAAAATTCTCTTCCTCTGGAGAAACAGGTTTTAGGTGGTATTTCCTAAGTGTACGATACATGTGGCAATCGTTTGTCATTGCTATGATATCTTCATCATCTAAATCAATTACGTCTTTTCTTCTTATCTCTAAACTCTTGCCAATTTCATGGGGATCTTGTTCATATATAGATGAACAATTAATTTCATACTGGAAGTGATTTCTCAGATAGGAATATCTGTTTCTAACATAAGAAGAAGTGCTCAAGAAGTGCTCAACCAAATAAATGCTCTTAGGTGGAAAAAAGTGTCTCTCGACATGGAGGAGCTTCAGGAGAACAATCACCCACCCTGTGAAACACAGGATCAGAACCTTCCTTCTTGTGGGACACCTGTAGGGACACTTATGTCTCTTCATTCTGTAAGGAAACAGAGATATATTTATATTTTACAGTAGGAGCAACGCATCAGAGACAATGACAGCTTTACAACATAAACACCACCTTTCTTCTTAATCATCATGTTAATTCAAGGACAGATTTTGCCACAGTAACAGCCAAAGATTTCATAACCCTGAATTAGCTGACTGAAGGCAATAATACAGCTCTGATTTCAGATAATAACCAGCTAAATAACAGTGTTGGAATAAGACTCCTGCTGTTCATTTTCCAGGCCTCTTTTTTTTTTTTCTTTTATTTTTGAGACACAAACAGTGGTGTAACAACCCCTGCATTGGCAGAAGCATACCTAGCCTCTATGTGAGTAGGGTGTCGACTTTACTTTCCCAAGCAACCCCAGAGAATTCACTGGCAGCAGCAAGAGACTCTGTTATGAGTCTGCAGCTTAACAATAGGCATTAGTACCAGGGGAAAAAAAAAAAAAAAAAAAAAAAAATTACCTGAAAGCTTTAGAATTCAGTCAGAGCATCCTCATTGTTTCTAACACTGTGGTTAGCCCTTGAAGTCTGAAGGGAATTGAATTTCCTTCCTGCACCCTTCCAGCAGGGTCTGACATGTCCAAAGTCCAGATTTCTTCTTGCAAGTACTGCTAATCTGGCCTGAAAGAAAGAGACAGATGAAGACATAGCATTTCTATCCACTGGAGGTAGTATGTAATGCAACCTCTGAAGGCAGGAGGGGTAGCAGTGACAAAGAGTGCACATATCCCACAGTGAGTCACCATCAGCTGTGACTGTGAAAGCAGAGACAAGGCCCTTTTTTATTAAACAGGACATGTCATATCATTTCTGTGAAGCAACATAACAACTGCAATGACAGCCAAATACAGTGACCCTGTTCCCATATATTCTTGCCTTACCAGCTTAGCGCAGCCAGTACTGTTGGTATCCCTGAACTGAAGTTAGGCTAGAGTCCACACCTAGGTGAAGCATTAGTCTAAGATCCATTTTCTCACTACATTGAACAGTTCAGGCAGAACGCCTCCCAGTATCTTTTGGGAAGAAGCTGATCCAGAATGTTTCAGGGTGAAGCAAATGCCTGCCCACTTTGCCAGCCTAGTCCAGACCTGTTATTGGGTTTGAAACTTTGTACATGCACGGTCAACAAAATGACCTAGGTAACCTGCTGCAAATGTTATGCAATACTGTTACAAGGCCAGAGAGGCTTCAGTTCAGGACAGAAACAACGTGGTCTTTTGCAAACAAATGAGATGATTCTGAAGGATTGTACATAGCCTCCTGATTGGATGTTCCCTGCACAGTGGACAGCTTGACTCTCAGCCTCCCCACAACTTTCTGTCCCTGCCTCCCCCTTGTCAGGCACAAGATAGAGGACACAGACAAAGCTATGCTTCCACATGCAATACTAAAATGAGCCCTTCAAACCAAATGTTTGGGCTTCCCTGCACCTCTTCTCAATTTTCAGGTGCAGCTACAGGCAGGAATAAAAAGGGGGAACCACCTCAGATACATGCATGATAAAATCGAGTAATGAGATGTGTGTGCAACTAACCTGGGCATCTTTAACCTACCCACCACAGCCAGGCCTTGCAAGCTCTAGCTTCACAAGCTAAACCTAGCCTGTCAAGATGGAGCTGTTTTGCTAGTCTGCTCTCCCTGTGTTTTCCTTTCCCTGTTACTTCTCCTCTAGGGACCACAGAAAAGTGAAGGAAACGTCATCTTCCATGAATAAATACATGAAGCCCTGATGTGAGCTCTTCATGTTCCCTGGACCTGCCTGAGCCACCAGCACACTCCACGCTTCACCTGGGGGTGCTGGGCATAGACTGAGGAAGGGAACACACTGATGTAACTCATTGGTAGAAGCCAGAACTTGGCAGCTCTCTGCAGGCTGTTCAAACAGCCACCAGGCATACTAAATAAATGATGAGAAAAAACAGATCTCCCTCTCCAGTGCTCTGTTATCACAAAGCCAACATACCACCTTCTTCCTTAGCCAGCACTTCTTTGCCTTCAAGTTTTCTCCAAACTAATGTCTAATAAATGTCTTAAACATAGAATCTCAGAATGGTTTGGGTTGGAAGGGACCTTAAAGCCCACCCAGCCCCAACCCCTGCCATAGGCTGGCTGCCACCCACTGGATCAGGCTGCACAGGGCCCACCCAGCCTGGCCTTGAGCACCTCCAGAGATGGGGCACCCACAGCTTCTCTGGGCAGCCTGGGCCAGGGCAACACTACCCTCTGAGGAAAGAATTTCCTCCAAACATCTAACCTAAATCTCCTCTCTTTTAGTTTAGAACTATTGTCCCTTGTCCTATCACTGTCAGATCATGTAAAAAGTCACTCTCCCTCCTGTTCATGAGCTCCCTTCAAATACAGGAAGGCTGCAATGAGGTCTCCCTGGAGCCTTCTCTCCTCCAGGCTGAACAAACCCATCTCCCTCAGCCTTTCTCCATAGGGGAGGTTCTCCAGCCTCTGAGTATCTTCATGGCCTCGTCTGGACGCTCTGCAACATCTCTGTGTTAATGTCTAATTCAGATTTCCCCTTCACCTGCTTCCACCTTCTCCTTCCTTCTTCTCTATTCCGCTCTTTCTTTGTAGGAAGCAAGAATGTGGAGTGTGATGCCTCTGGCAGCCCACCCTCTGACTCTGCCTGTGGTCTCCCTAGCTACCAAGGACAACCAATATCAGCCTGGCTGAACAAATCTACCTGCTTCACAAAGGCAACAGAGAAGCTGGAAAAAGAAAAACAAAGCAAAAAGCAAAACAAACAAACAAAAAAATCTCCTCCACGATCAAGACCGATCGAGGAACAGTCCCTCGGCACGGCACAGCACGGCACAGCACGGCACGGCACGGCACAGCACGGCACGGCACAGCACGGCACGGCACGGCACGGCGCTCCGCTCCGCTCCGCTCCTCGGCTGGTCCGCTCGAGGTCTGCCCAAAACGGCGGCCGCGCTGCCTTTAAATCTCCCTGCAGGCTGGATGGGTTCCTGGGCAGTTTGATCCAGTGAGCTAGTGGCTGGCAGCCCTGTCCACGGCAGGTGGGTTGGAACTGGATGATCCCTGAGGTCCCTTCCAACCCAAGCCACTCTACGGTTCTATGAACACTTCTGCGTATATTAGTCCTGGCCAGCTACCACCCAGCATCAAACATTCCATTCCTAGGTGAACCAACAGAGAGCCAAGACGGCATGGTTATCTGCTTGAAACTACCATTCCAGACCACTGGAGTCTGGTGTGGTCTGGAGACAGATCAGGATGAGCAAGAAATCACCCAGACAGCACTGAGGTTTTTATTTCACAGCTGATGGGCAAAGGATCTATGCTCAGCTCAGTTGAATGTTCCTATGGTTTTTGCCACAAGATACTATTAAGCCATATAAAGAGGTTACAGACACCCAGAAGACCGTGCTGATGTGGTTTGAATTCCTCATAGAGAAGGGAACTAAGGAGCACCAGTTAGAAACCTCAACTCTTCCACTGAATCCCTTGTTTACGGCGGCTCTCTCCCTGACCCTGCCCAGCACGTGGCCTGATAAAAGCACCAAGAGCTAGCAATTATATCCACAGTGTCATCTGGTTTTTTTTTGTTTGTTTGTTTGTTTAGATTTTTTTTTTTTTTTTACAACACACAACAATATCACTATCACCACAGTGGTACAAGCAGAACCAGATCATATATGATCCCAACTACCCTCCAGCAGTGCAGCTCACCGCTACTGATATCCCAGTGTCCCACCTGCCCAGCCTTATCACATTACATAAGCATTCAACTGTTGTCACCTCCGAGGCACCCCAAAGACAAGCTCAGTGCACCAGCAGAGAGCCAACAGCTGTGCTCTTCAGGCACAAAACACTTGCCTCTAAACAGGATGAAGTTAGTTTCTGCAAGAGATAGGGATTTCTTGAGGAACTGTGCGAAAGAAGAGAGTGAGAGCACTCGGGACAGAAGGGCCACATCAAAAAACTCATCAGATTTGATTCAAGTGCACAACTCTTACTTCTTAGCATGTCTAACACTCGAAGCCCCTCTCAGACACAGCACTATACCACACACGATCATCCCTGGAGGATGAGGGAATTAATGGCATGCCACGGATGATAAGAGCCACCTTAAACTACCCAAAACACCTACCTCAGGTAGCACTGACCACGATGGCAATCTTGCTCACCAGTAATGTTTCTCTCATGTACTAACATCCTGCTCTTTATACAACACGCAGGATCAATGCACACAGATTTTACACTAGGAAAGGGAAAGAGAACACTATCTTGCCTTGCTTCATGAAATGTCTGCATTTTCTCTTCAACATGCAAGAAGACTCCTGAAGGAATTAATGGAGACCATTAACCAACACGTCGCACAGCTACGATATACCCATACACAGTGTCTGGTCCAGACACTCACTGGGTGGGATGCAAAGTGTTGAATGACTCAGAGGAAACAAACGGGTGTTTTTATTTATCCCTTGCATCTGTAATGCAACAACAAGGGAAGTTCAAAGAAAACAGGCATGCAACAAATACAAGGGACACGCATGCTGTGTAGGACCATGCATGTGTTCTTAAACAGCACGTGATAATAGTCTGACAGAAGGTATCCTAAAGACCATGAGCTCAGCAAGATTCAAGAAAGAATTAGGCAATCAGCTACAGGGAGTTTCCAGAATTATGTTAGCCAAGATATAAATATGGACAAAATCTCAATTCTATGGCACTAAGACATAAGGCAATTAGTAACTGCCAAGAGCCCTGACTGGAAATTTTCACCAACAAAAATGTTTGTTTTGACCATTGCTTTGATCTCTGAAACTGCTTTTACCTCCTGTTGGCCCAGAATAGGATTGCTCGTTAGATCCACTATCGCAATATTTGTACCGCACCCAGGAAATAGGTGGGTTTTCTGTATTTTCCTCCTCACAATAAATCATTCTGAGCAGCTCTGCACCTTCACACACTTCAAACCATTTGCTTTGTGCAGCTGTGAGAGCTGTGCAATTACACCAAAGGACTAACAAGGTGGTGTGGGTGGAGAATTTCATGCCCTCCTGAAGCACTTCAGCCATGCATCATGTCCTTGGTGCAGAGGAAAAGGCAGGATGTTCTTCATGAAGAATGCATGGGCTGTGCTAGCCTATGCCAGCAGAACTAACCCTCCCAAGGAGATGTTGCGTTAAAGGGGTTAATATCCATTTAGGCTCTATAGGTTCGGTCTCATCTAACCGCCTGTTTAGCCCACTTCGGCTCTGTAGGTCCAGTCGTGCCAACCACCTGTTCAGCCCACTTAATGAGAACTCTTACCACTATCTTATAGAATAATGCTCTTTACTGGAGCAACAGAGGACAGATTCTTTTGAATTGCCGGTGACAAAACACTGCAAAGCACATGCAAATACCAATAATGTGATACAATCAACAACAAAATGCGTTTAAAAACGAAAACAATTCTATAGAGATTTCTATGCTTCCCTTTCCAGCACTCAGAGTAACTGTGTGTGAATCTCACCCAACAGGCGTCCCTATGGAGGGGGAAGAGAGCCTCAGCCTGTCGACTGCTCCCAGAAGCCAGGAGTGTGCTCCTGACTTGTCTGTGATGGTATCTTCCCCAAAATTCCTTCTTTCCTGACCAATTTTATACTGTTTTCAGATGGAGCTTGAGTGACTGTTGTCATACCTATCTTTGTTGTGACTGGTGTGACAGAAATTTGAAAAGCTGCTACCTTGGGGTGTTTGCTTAATCCCATAGAACCAGAAAGTTCCCTGCTTTGTAGTATTACCACGGAGCCTGGCTGCAAAGTTTCTCTTTGCTCCACCCTCCATGTAGTATCTGTGGAGCCAGTCACACCAAGCTCCCCTGGTGAGAATGTGGCATTGCTTGGGGAACTATCACGGAACAGGATCCTCCCACATTCGCTGTGCTCCCCCCTGGAGGTTTCTTCAACACTTTTCTTCTTTTAGGAGGGGTATGTCCCAATCATTTATATCCAATAATTACTCCACATAATCCAACCAGAGACTACAGTCACTCAAGCTTCTCAATCTTTAGAAGGAATTGGGGAGATCACATGCAGCCTTGGTCTAAGGATTAGAGCTCGAGGGGCTCTCGGGCTGCTCACTGTTTATGGGGTAAGAAGATTGGCTCACAGCTACAGCATTTAGCAGAACATCGTTGTCAGTCCTGAGCAAGCCCTTGGGCACAGTGGCCAGGCCAAAGGAGGAGGCTAGGGGCAGGAAGGAGCACACCATCACAGGGGGACTGAGGGAAGCCTGAGCTGGGAGAGAAACTCTCAGTCCTCACTTTCACTGGGCTTACAGAAGGACCAGAAAATGTATGGCACGTGGGCAGCAGTCCTCCACTCACACACCCGGGCATCAACCCAGAGCATGTCTCAGCTTTTAAAGGCTTGCAAAAGAGTTCAGCAGCTCTCCTGTGGCTTGCAAGCCTCTCAATAAAACCTATAAAGCCCACAGAACCAGAATATAGGCTTTTTTTTTTTTTTTTTTCTCTGTCCTTAAACAGTGTCCATGCAAATAGTATTTTGACTCATATCATGGCAGAGTAACTCAGTGCTGCTGGAATTAAAATGATGGAAAAACCTGTAAGAGGCTTTCTTAGCAGGGATTGTTCCTTGGCCTCATGAGCTCACACAGAGCACTGGAAGTGTTGAAAGTTATGAGCAGAGCTCCAGTCAGCTAAGGGAAGCACTGGGAAGGAAGGCCAAACTGAAGGCACCAGCATGCTAGAAATGCACACTTAGAGTTAGACCTTGGTTTCTTCTGACTTATAGCAACAGCGGAACATGGAAAAAAGTAAAGAGGAAATAAAATGTTTGTATACTTATTAAATATACTTTGGGTAACCAGCAAAGGTTTGCGGAAGTGAAGTATGGTCTGATCAGAGGGGAACAACTGCAGAAAAACTGTTTCCTCAACAGTTGCTTACTTGCTGCTATCAGCTGATGTGCAGAAGTTTACCTTTCTGAGAAAGAGAACTGTTCCTGCTTGCAAACTGGTCAGTCTTATTCCAGCAGTCTGGAAACAAAATCAACAGCCACTGAAGCTGCAGAGCATCCAAAAATGTGCAGTCCCCTGCAGTGAGCACATCAGACATGCGAAAAGCACAATTTGCACCTGTACACTAGGCAGCCTGTTTGGGTCAATCACACAGCACAGTCAACACTGAGTTCGTACTGCAACACTTCGCAGAGGCAGAAGTAATGAGCACCAATAAGGCAAGTGAGAGAAATTGAACTGGTGGCTGTTTGTCTTAGCTTTTACAACACAGCTTACTACACTTCAGGAAAAAAAAAATAAAAATAAAAACAAAATCACAGAGATGTGGAATTTCTACTGAGAGACTGCAGTTGCTTGAAATGTTAACCGCTTACAGGGTAAGACTCAAGGAAAGGCTAATCGAAGGTAAATTAAAACCCACTTTTAGTATTCTTTTGGGACAGAAAAGAAAAAAAGCGTTAAACCAATTATAATTCCAGCTCAGCAGGCACAGAACATTTCTAGAGAGCACCAGGTACTTACTCTGGAAAATGGCTCTCCCTTCACAACTGCTTCTTGCATTCAGAGCACATGGGCAAAGGTGCTGTCTGCAGCTTCAGCCTCTTCAGGAGCTCTTGTCCTCACCGGAAAGGCTTATGTGCTTGCAAAGTAATGTACAGGGCTTGGGGTTCAGTCACTGCACAGATGAAAATCACAGAATCATAGAATCATACGGGTTGGAAGAGACCTCTAAGATCATCTAGTCCAACCATCAGCATGAATGAAGCAGTGGGGAAGAGGAGGAAATCCCATCTGCAGGCACTTGGGCTCCAGGTGGAGGAGCGGAGCAGTGGCTGGGGAGCGGTCCAGCTGACTGCTTTCCCCCACGAACCACAGACATTAATTACTGCTGCTCTGACTGACAGCCATAGATTCCAGCGATATCGGAATCTAAGCAGCTACCCACAAAAGGGGTTAGGCAGGGGCAGGGTGTGCTGCTAACACCAGATGCGTTCTGGCCAGAGAATCCCAAGAACCGTGGCCACCGCTCCTGCTCTGCAGTGATATGGACAGCCAAGTGCTTTTGCATTTAGCTGGCACTCCCCAAGACACACTGTTTTCCCTCAGCTCAGTATATTTCCTTCAGACTTGGAAGGTACAGTTCCTATTTTAGAATTTTTAATTTTTAATGTAAACAAAACTGAAAAAAAGTTCTAAAATGAGTCTAATTTTAAACAAAAATTTAGCAAAAGTTCACATTTGGTCTTGGTTTTCAGTTGATCTTTTTTATTTTATCAAAACTAAGCTAGAGTACAACAAAGTTTGTTTCCTCATTTGCATTTTTTACAATCAAAAAGATGTTATATCATTCTCCTCTGTAAAAATAATTGCAAAAGGTATTGTTGGTAACCCTGGTCCCCAGAGCAGAGTCTAAGAGAAGTGATGAACTGACTGCCTAATAAAGCACTCCTGCAGCTTCACCCAAGCACTGTGTAATTTTTGTTGCCTTCTCCTCTAAACACACTGGCTTAAGCCAGTGTGTACTATCACAAAGGTGTCAAGGTCATTCCAAGAGAAGTTTTTAAGTGTCCTATATAATGTGTTGTGTTATTTGTATCTCTACAACATCAAATATCTACAGTGCCATGGAAACAACACCAGGCAGAGTTGATTTAAATTTGATTTAAATTAGAGTGTGTCTGTGTGAAGTTTCACTGTTTTAATTAAATATTTGCAAAACTGGACCTTTTAAACTGTTGTATCTTCTCAGTGCTATGCAGGCAAACAAACCATCACGGTTCAGCTGGTGAACTGCAGATCTCAGATAGCACGGGATACCTCCCCCAGCCCAGCATCTCTTTCCTGAAGACCACACCTATGGAAAGAGGAGTGAGGAGAAGTCACACCCACCTCTGTGTGAGTTCATGGCCCTGGAAAAAAAAAAAAAAAAAAACAACAAGAACTGCCTGCCAGAGGAGGAGCAGAAAAGCGGTATTAACTTGCTGAGTCTGGACATGATACAGGATGTGGTAGCCCAATAGCAAATTTCTAAAGAGCCTCCTGCAAGTAAGGAGCCTGCAAGCTAATTTATTGTGAACCATGTTCATTATGGGATGCACACCCATTCCTCCAGACTAAACACAAGCTTAAAGCACTGCTCTGACTGATCACAGCACGTGGGAAACCATATCACCATGCTGTCACACATTACCTCCACTGGACTGCTTAGCACTGTCCCACATTGCCTAGGAGCATTTTGCGACAGGAAGGAAAACTCAATGTGGTTAAGCTACCTACAGTGCAGAGAACCTGCCCTATGTCCTGGTCAACGTGCCACGCATGTGTGACTCACCTTGCCCACTGCCACACCGGGCATCTGAGGTCCCTCTGCTGTCAAAGGAAAGATGCAAGGAGCTGCAGAGGACAGCAAGTTCCTCCCAGAGAAAGGGCTGTGAAGAGGCATCCCCAGGAGAGCCACTGCCCCAGCAGAAGGATCTCCAGGGTGTTGCGCAGGTGCCATAGAGAACTCCAGCCTGGGAGCTGCCCTGCTCAGCACAAGTCCTGGTCACCCCGCAGGATCAGGGCTCCCACTGTGCTCCTGCCCTGGCTGAGCTCCAACCGCCTGTGCCCATGAGGACTGCTGGGCTCGGCCCTCCTTCAGACAGCCCTGCTCCATCAGGGTAAGGAAGGCCTCAGAGCAATCCACAGGAGGGCACAGATCTCCCTCGGCAGTGTGGAGGAACTCACAGTGCTGGGACCCTAAAGATTCATATCTGGAGAGCTCTGGTTCCTGAGAGAATCCAGTGCTGCACTGCTGCTCTTCACACTACTGCTTCTGCTGTTTCCATACACTGCGTGCACAGGGAGTAGCCGCAGCTCCCAGTTTGTGGAGCTCCACGATGACAACATCACTTTTGTACAGGAGTCTGCGGCTGCCCTCACCCTGAGCCAGGACAAGTGGCTGTCTTGTCCCGCACTGGCTGCCTCGCCTGCTGCAAGGAGACAGCGGGCTCTGTGCCCCAGTGAACCAGCTCCAGCCCCTCCAGCAGCCTCCCTTCCTACCTGCAGGCACTCACACAGCTGTTGGAAGCAGCCTGCCTGGGAACAAACTGGCGTCCAAAAAGCCATTCCTTACAGTAATGGCCATGTTATTTGAGGTGTTTCTCTGCAACCTAAAAGTTTAAGACCTGTGGATACTAAACACTTCTCTCCTTCTTCCCAGTTAGAAGAAGATGCTACAGGTTGAAGACGACCATGGAAAATAGTGGAAGACAGGCATGGAGAAAAGTCCCGACAAGCTATCTTTCAGAGAGAGCATGTATAAATGCCAAGACCCAAACAGACCAACTAGGAGTTTGTTTTAACCAGTCCAAAAGGGCAAACACATCACTGGCTTCATCAAAACCTGCAGTCTTCTTCCAGCCCTTCCTGTGCAACATGGAGGTGTTCTTTGTCTTTCTTCAGATCGTGCTGTCTGGCTCATCGGCCAGATTGTGACCACAAGGAACTCTGCAGTTCCCAGCGCTTGGTCTGGTTTCCTCCCTGTGTTCACTGTTACAGCTTGTGCTTGGAGATACCTGCGCCAAGAAGGCTGGCACCGTGGGAGGGGAAGGAGCTCCAAGGGCTGAGAGCAAGCAGGCAGAGCTCTCTGAGGAGGCTTGCAAGTGCCTGCCTGCAGCAATCCCTGCACCACGGCACCCCAAGGAACGCTGTGAGGAGTGCACTAGGCAGCACCGCTGGCCCTCCTGCAATGCCCTCTGCCAGCCTGACCTGAACAAAGGAGCTGTTTGGTGAGCAAACAACATTCCAGGCTCAATCACCCCGCTGGAGTGAGTGATTGATGGAGGGATTACGGGAAAACATATATTCTGAAGGCAAATCTATGGAGGAGAGGAAATGGAGACGCAGGGGAGACAGAGTGCTCCTGCCTTGCTGTGTTTTTCTCTCTCCCATGCAGAAGCCCTTCTGTGAAGGAACCACACTCATCCTCCATCACTCAGGTGGGAAAAAAAAAAAAAAAAAAGAAAAGAAAAGGAACAGGTGCTGAGAAAAGTAGGAGCAGCAGCAAAGTAGGAGAACAATGAAGGAGGAGAATGGACAGAGAGATCAATGAAAGCAGGTGTTCCCACATAGGTGGCACTAAGGAAAAAAAAAAAAAAAAAAAAAGCAAACAGNNAAAAAAAAAGCAAACAGTGGCAAAACATGTGACAACATGTGACTTGCTGCTCCTCCAACCTCAAAGGCACCTGAGCCAGAACCAGTGTCTGCACCTTTCCTTGGAAAGTGGGCCAGCATGTCGTGCAGTGCAACCAGCAGCATTGCCATGCAACAGCAGGGGCAACAGGAACAATTCCCTCTCCTCCAGGCAAAAACATTCCATGAAGAGATCTCCTCTCTTCTGCCCCTCGCTGAAGACCTCTGCTTGCTTTATACACACCTGCTCCCACAGCCATGAGAACTTGGCTGAGGTGTTCCCATTAGCTGCCCCGCAGAAAGGCACAGTTCATCCCTTCTGGTTTTCCTCTGCTCTGTATAAGCGGGGCCGCTGGAAGGCAGAACAGGCAGGGTTCCTGGGGAGGTGAGGAAGACAAGAGTAGTGATGTGCTTTGCTAAGTGATTCCTTTCTTTCAGTAAACTCTCTGGCTGAGTCAAACTTTCTCTACTTGGCTATTCAATGCTGCTGGCTGGCAAAGTTAATATATTCATGCACTTGTATTTTCTGGTGCTAGCTGGTTGTTTTCATTGCAAATTTATCTATGGTAGGGATCTCAGAGCTCCTGTAAGGAGTGCTTTATACTGGCATCAAATCAAGATCAGCCGGCTCTATCAGGTTTGCTTATTTTTCCAGCCAGTTCCCTGAGCTGTTTCCCTATGGTATAGCCCAGCACTGTGGGCTGCCCGGCCCCAGTAGTGCCCAGCATCAGCCCTGTTCTGACCAGCCTGATGTAATGCACAAATTTCTTTTGAGTCATTGACAGCTGACAAACTGAGAAACTCACGTTTTTCCCAGTTACTTCTGTGCTGTTTTATGGACCTCGATTTGCAAGGCTCAAGAGGAAAAAAGCCACACTGCTTTTAGATCGAAGCCTATTTAAATGGTAAGCCTGCCAGTTTTAAGACACTGATGATTTAAATCAACATGGTGCTCAAGGAGCAACAACAATAAAATGTAGAGTTTTTCACAACCCATTTTATTTGTGCTTCAGGAGAAAGATAGCATCTGGGCAGATACATGTGGAATACCAGATCTACAAAGATTTAGCAATCTTGAATATCACATTTGGCTTTGTCATCTTGCAACGGTGTTGTCATCCCAGCACTGAATATTAGCACACTTTTTTCATGGGATACACAGATGTGTGTTTCACTACAGAACCTGCTGTGCTGACAGCATGTGATTCTTACCGTCTCTCTGCTCCCATTCCTAACCTTGTATATGCTTTTAGGAAAGGCCAAATGCTCTTTTCTGGCTGTGTTCAATACATAGGTGATCCCCATAATTGCAGCAGCATATCTACCATAATTTCCTGCATGCCTGAAACACACCAAGCCAGGGAAGCCTGGTCCCTGCTCTCCAGCCACTGCAAGGGATTGGTGACTTCTGCAAGGCGGTGCAGGAAGATAGCAGCCCAGGGGACCTGCACTCAGCTCTCCTGCATCCCCAGCTAACCTGGAGCACCTGAAACTTCTGCTGCAAGCTGCTCTGCTGAGTGCCTAAAAGGAAAAATCTCTCAACAAACCTCTTGATACATCCCAAACTGCTCTGCCCGGCCAGCCAGTGGTTTTTTAGCCCTGCACAGAGGGTTGGGTATTTGAGGCACAGAGCTGGGTATTTAAACTCTCTGACTTTAACAGATGGGAGTACCCCTGTTTTTCAAGGACTTCACGTACAATAAAGGCAGGAGNAACAAAAAAAAAAAAAAAAAAAAAAAAAACACAGGTAAATAGAATTTACTTCTACTTTGGGGCGAGCTGGAGTTTAACAGTTTCTCTCTGGTTCATAAGAGAGTTTAAAATAATAATAACCCTATGGTGGAGTGAGGGTTAACCTTTACCCCCAAACTACTGCACAGCATAAAAATCAGACCCAAAGTGCCAGAGCCTGTGTACATTGGCAGCGGCAGTGGCGTGCGAGAGGCTGAAGTTTCCTGTTGGAGAGGGAGGTGGGAGAAGCCGCACCGTGCTGCAGAAAGGCTGCAGCGAGCCGCCAGGTGCATTTCTCCGAGCAGCCCTCTGGCAGGCAGGAATCCTGCACCTGTCTGCCAAGCCTCTCTCAGGCTCTCTTCTGCAGACCCTTACTGTAAGTTGCACCCTGCACGTTGATCCCTGCCGACGCAAAGCCTTCCCTGCCCATCACGACTGTCACATCAGTCACATCCCTCGCACAGGGCTGCAGATACACCCCCGGCACTGCCTTGCTCTCTGTGCCCTGGGGAGCACTTCGGGACACGCTGCGCAGGAGGAATCGTGCAGGCAGCAAGGTGCTGAGCCAAAGCCACGCTGCCCACCGGTTCTCCCTCCTTCAGGCCTAGCTGCGCTTCTAGCGAGCGCCAAGCCGGGTACACGTAAGGAGCAGGGGCAACACTAGGCTATGTGAGCATGCAGGGGGAAGCACTGGGATGGGATGAGCCTCTGATGAACTCCCGAGCGCAAGGCTGGGGCTCAGGGACCCCCCAGGAGCCAGGTGAAGCTCAGCACCAGCCCTGCGCTCAGCACCAGCCCTGGGTGGACATGAGGCCGCACGGTGGCTCCGATCTCTTCCAGCACCACCTGCCCTCATACCGCCGGTCCACATGCTGCAGGCTGAAGCATGCTCCGCCATCGGGATGCAAAATGACCGTTTACCCATGTGTAATGGCATGGCCTGAGGACTTGCACTGTGTCACAGCTGTCCATCTGGCGCTGGCAGAGGGACCCATGAGCAGCACATCGCCCTGTGGGACCTTCATCCTGTTGGAATTTCTCAGCCAGAGGTCTGCTGAAGCTTGGCTTGTTGGCAGAGTTATACCAAACTCACCTCCCCTGCAGTTTATGTCCCAGAAACGAGCCTTTTGTGACTCATCTGCCACGTGTCTCAGCTTCTTCACTGATATTTCCTAGGGAACCTCAGAGGCTGCAGCCACCACATGACTGCTAATGCCTTTCAGTTGTGGAGCAGCAAACACCACCAGCTCTGCCAAAACCACCTGCAAGCAACACCAAACCACTTCACCACCAGCCTCGTGAGCATGCACCAGGGCAGCCCACACTCCTCACCCACCTCTCACCTGAAGCAGCTTTATTGTTAACTGTAGAAACTCCTGTTTCCACCAGGAGTAATGTCAATGCCTTTCCAACGCTTAGCTCCTGGTGCTGAGCAACAGCTACCACATTCCGCAAATACCTTTCTCTTCTGCCTGTACTGTGCTTTCCTAAAAACTTTGGGCAGAAATCTGAAAATGCTGTCTTTCTGTTCTGCTAACTGACATGAAGCTCCCACATGGGAGATTGGTAGACCTAAGGACTTTTCTTGAAATCATGCTGCACATTGTGGGCACCCAAGAAGACCCTCAGCAGGAAGGGTCTCGGGACTTACTTGTTCTCTGTGAATGTTTCAACAATTTCTTGGCTTCTCTAAAGCCTATACATCAGCCCTTGCCGGTTTCTTTACACCTGCTGATAGCATGCTGCTTGACCCTTTGTACTTTCTGAATTTTACCTTTGGTTAATTCTCCTGGACTACTTCTGAGGAATTTCAGAGATCTACTCTAAGCCAAAAAGCTATTTTTAAGATGATCACAGACAGTCCAGTGACTGAGCAGCATAATTTGCAGATATTATGCCAGGAAATAGGATGCACAGCAGAGGTTATCATCCTCAAAACCCAGACAACTGGCTCACAAGTGGATGTCACTGTTTGGTCCCCTTCTCCTGCATCCCCTCTGCAGTCCAGCACAAGCAATCCAAAACACAGTCAGGTTTTCCTTACCACCATTACTGCTTTTCAGGAAGCTGTAGTCCTGAAGAATTGCTCACTTATTTGGACTGTGCACCAAAAAGTATTAACCAGTGCTGTCAGTGATTTCAAATGACTTTACAGGTGGACAGCATACACAAAAATGCACAAAACCTGGACCAAAGCCCACCAGTAAGAGATACCTGACCAATGATCAAAGACATACGAACACGACAGCAACCTACATCCCTTCCTGTACTATCTTGGACAAACAGGCATGTCAAGTCACACCTCATCCATCAGGCATATCCAGCCCAGGATTTTGTCTGAGTGCACAAAAGCAGATTCGTGGAAAGAGCAGGAAGAACAGAAAGAGAACAGGAATTCCCCAACATTTTCTCCACATGCACTTTTAGTTTACATCCATTCACAGTCCAGAAGTCATCAAAGCCGGGGGTTACAACTTTTTGTTTCACAATGCCAAAATCCTGTAATTTTCTGCCATGGATTTTGTTCCATTGCTGTTGAACCCATGTAAATTTTCCTGATATCCAGGAGACTGGGAGGCAAAGCACTCAACAGCTGACCCAAGTACTATGTGAAAAAAAAAAAAAAAAACAACAACACTTTCTCATACTTGTTTTGAATCTTCTGCCTCCCTCCATCGCTCAACTGTTGTAGTTCTCCTTCTGAAAGACAACAAGCAGCATTTCCCTTGCTCACTGCCTTCACTCCGGCCACAAGTTTATCTGCCATATCCCCACCCAACTATTTCTCTCCCAGGCTATCATGTGCCAAAAATGATGATTGATGGAGTAGCTCTTTGGAACAGCTCAGAGGTGTGCAGTGGAGCAGGTCCTCGGGTGTGACACCCTGAACTAGTTAACCCCAAAGTTCGGCTGCGCACTAAATCGTGTCCCTTCAGAGTCCACTCCCGCCGCGAGCCTTCCTCTAGCGCCAGAAAGTCTGTTCAGCCCGTAAAGAGAAGTTGCTGCCCTGTTACAAACTACGACAGACGCTTCCTTCTGACAGATCCTTGCTCCTCTACTACTCCAGTTTCCCTGCAAGTAAAAAGAGCCGCGCTAAAGAAAAAAGTGAGCGCACTTCGCACATCAAACCCAGCTACAGCCTAACGCACGCGTTTTTAGCAATTTACAGCGCAGAAACAGAACAGCACAGACTTCAGCCAACATCAGAACAAATTCGGTTCCCGTTCGCTTCCCCATTTGCTACTCGGGAAAGCTCGCGTGGCCCCAGGGCTGGGCTCAGCCGCGGCCAGCCGGACCCGGTGCCTGCCTGAAGTCAGCGTACACCTGCATGTGGCCACCTCCTCTTCTGCCTTCCGAGCCGTAAATTCCCGTGTCGTTAACTTTTCAGGCACACGGCGCGATCTTACCGGAGCTCCTCGGCACCACCCGCTGACGGCACCGCCACCGACACCGACCTCCCCGCCTCGGAGCCGCGCCGCGCCCCTTCCTCCTCCTCCTCCTCCTCTTCCTCCTCCCTCCTCCTCTCCAAACCGCGG
>VXAV01003655.1:0-31655 GCA_013399715.1 Alectura lathami | reverse complement strand
AAAAAAAAAAAAAGATTAGGTATCTAGATTCACTCTTCTTTGAATGTATTTTGTAACATGACCTTTCTTGACACACTCTGCTTCTGCATGGAAAAAGGACTTGCAGGCATGATTAAAGAGCAGGATTTCATGCTTTTTGTTCTGAAGCATCAGATTCAAGGTTTACACTGAAATCTCTTTATTTTTGTTTCATGTGGCAGGAACTGTTTCTACAACCCAGGCCAGGTTGTAATGCTTTCTGGAGATATACAGTTATTATCAAATCTGTTTCTAAATGTTTGAAAAACGTACTGTAATAGTAATACTTCATAGCTTTCCTGCAAGCGCTGCCTAGAAAATGATGTGAACACAATAAGTTATTCTCCACTAAAACTTCTGCCCATCTTATACTGTAACTTTTTTCTCATCTGCTACATACACTGTGTATACACATGTTAGCCAGTAACAAATACTTTATGTGACATGAGACAGTATGAATTGCTACTCTCGTGTCCTTGCACCAATTCATTAAGATATTTTCAGTTTTTTATTTGTCAACGTGAGAAACTCAAACCCACAGATCTGTAACAGAAATGGAATGTTACAATAACCTATCAGGAACAAGATAGAACAATGTAAGTCTCAGCAGATCTTACTGTCTTTGTTGTAGCTGAAATTTGATTTTTCCCAAAACGTTGAAAGGTGTGATTGACGTACACACAAGTATCAATCTTGAAACAGATACAAACTCCCATAAAAGAATCCATATTCAGGACTAAATTTCTTTTTTTTTTTTTAATAGATACAGTATTTCAAAAATAAAACAATCTCCAATTCTTTTTTTCTAACACAAATACTTTTACAGAGCTGTCCAGTGAGCTTCCATTTCTGCATTAAGTCAATCGTTCTATTTAAATATCAAATCACTGAGTTCTCTAACAACAAATGCATTCACTAGTATCCTTTATTAAAAGAGAGTAAGACCGCCCCAAAAGGATTCACGGGAGACAATTTATCGGTATAACCAGCAGGTTGCAGGTTCCCACCAAGGTTTCTTTCTTTTTCATTTTATTATTTTATGCTTGATCAGACAATGATTCACTTGTGTACTCATTTGGAAGGGAAATACACAACTGTCTTTATTTTAAGCATTCTATAAAACCTGAGTTTAATGTGACAAGTTAGTAAGAACCAGCTCCAGGGTCAACCCTGGGTAATTGAAAAGTAACACTTCAAAATTCTCACAGTTTACAGCACGCTGTAGTGCACATTAGAACTAACAGAAAAAAAAAGCATAAATCAATTTACAGCTCATGTCAAAATAGTTACGTGTCAGAAAAACCTGTAGCCCGTGCTTGTCACGCAGTGGGCAAAATCTACAGCAACTGTGACTTATTTGCTGGATTCTAAGTGCATTTGCAGAACAATTTTTAGAGGCTTTCCCTAAGCTGTTATTGTATGGGGATTTAATCACCAAACTGTTTTTTTTTTTGGTAGNTAATAGAACACCGAAAGAAAATCCATTACTCACTGATTGAAGCACTAAAAAAAAAAAAAAAAAAAGTGTGATATAATCTGAATGCTCAGCAGGTTAAGATCATGAGGTAGTTTCCTAAGTGCTTTGACACTACTAGACTGTGTTGTCAAAAAAGCCTATCTTCTGCCTCTTTCAAGCAATACAGCAAGACTTCTTCTCGAGGTGTGCTGTTAGTCATTGCCTTACATTTATTGCTTTCACAAGTAAGACAGGAAAAGGTAGATGTGTACTAGGAACATTACCTACAACAGTTCTGTTTGTCTTAAGTCTTCTCTCAGTCTCCACAGGACCACCAAAGCAGAAGACCAGCAGCTATATGCAGCTGAAGTCAGTTATCAAAGGATTTCTTTTACAACTTTGAAGTAGAAAGGTCAGAGAGCCACTGTTTAAAGCTGTTAGCAGTCAGTTTACCTACTTTGAGGCAAGTTTCCTCAGACAACAAGATTCCTGTACACAGGAAAAAGACTCCACTGACACTACTTTTAACATGTAAGATTCCAGCTATGTATATGGAAAAAACATAAATCACCATCAGCTTGGGCACGACCTGGAACAGCTTGTACAGAGATGCTGCAGCATGTCCATCCTTGAAGATATTCAGAAATTGACTGGACAAGGCTCGGGGCAACCTTATCTAACCTGAAAGTTAGCCCTACACTGAGCAGAAGGCTGGACTGGAGACCTCCAGAAGTCCCATCTGACCTACATTAGCCTTAGGCTCTGACTCACCGTGTTGCTTTTGAAGTTATACGCCAGTTTCAGAAAAAACTGACGGGTAAGAAATCACAGATGTTGAATTCTTATAATTGGTTTCTGTGATATGTAGACCTTGAGCAATTTTTTTTTTTCTATTATTATTATTATTATTATTCCTAGCCTCCTTAAAAGTGAATCTGGTTTGGCTGATGCTATCCCCTCAGCTCAGCTCCCAGTCAGTCACACCATATTCTAACTTTTACCTTGCTGATGGTCAAATAAGAGCAGGAAGAGGATTTTGGAAAGGACAAGTATGCAGATGAAGTAAGCCTAAACTTCAGTTATGGCATACAAACTTACTGAAGAATACAGCTTTGTAAATTTTGCTGACAGAACTGTTTGCTTCTTTGTAAAATATGCAATTACCTAAAGCACATCTCTGCACCTTAAAAGTACTGGAAAATATTTTAAAATATTTTGTCTATAAGCCACAAAGGAGAGAATGCAGAATGCATTCAAGCATCATCAAAAATAAATTTTTGAAGCCCAGAACTCAAATAATAGTCTCACCATGAAATAACTCTGAGATGCAAAATTATTCTAGGTAGAAGTATTTGTTTACAGTCTCACTGCTTCCAAAGTATAAACCATAAAGAGGTACAAAATATAAAGTATATGTAGTACATGTCTTTCACAGTCACATAAATAAGGACACTGTGCAGGTAATGAATATTCAAATATAGGCTTAACAAGGAAAATAGATTTAAGATGCTGGGGATTTGTTTGTTTATTTAACACTTGCAAGTCCTTCTCTTCTTCCTTAAGACTGATGCCATTATTGATGGTGATGATGGGCCTACGATACCCGACACTCAAAATTCAGATGTACAGAGCCAAGCTCTTTTAAGTCACGATGTTTTTTTAAAAAAATTAAGTCAAAGTTTGAGTTCTCAGTTCACATTCTGATTTTTGAATTACCAAAAAACGTACACTATCTTTCCCATCTTTCTTCCAAAAACATGAAGACAATAATATCAGAGTTTGTCAGTTACATTGTCTGGTAAGCAGAACTACAACTAGTACATTGCAAAAACGTGAACATGGCTGGATGCTCGTTTGTTCAGCTGAGAAACACAACTCCTACGAGCCATAACATGCACCTTCTCAATTCATATCAGAGGGAGTCCTGCCTGGTTATATTGTTGCTGCTTGATTTTGTTTGATTTTGTTTTTGTGATTTTGTTTTTGAAGATCACCTTCGTCAAAATACTCTGTCCTGGCAGTTAAGGTACTCATTCTAACTGCTTCTGTAACACCCACACACACACAAAAGCAGGCTAACAAAGCACTTTTTGCAGAAGATTCCCAGCTCCAGCGTTTACTTCATCTTTTGCGGGGCAGCTCCCTAAGACCTTGCAGAAGCTCAAGGAATGGCTTCGCAGTGTGGATACACTTCCTGTTCATGATGGCTGACAGATTCAGACCTGATATACTTGTTACCCACCTCAGTGGGAAGTGACATTGGCCAGGGCCAGGGTTTGAGCACTCTGACTTGGCAATGCGGCTGACCAGGGCAGCGCTTGGTGCTCGTGCCTTTGTGGTGTAATCAAAGGAGACAGAGACAAAAATGCTACCTGAATGCAGTAAGCACTGCTGAACACTGCAGATACTACAGATAGGGTTTAATGTGCAATCAACGTAAAAATTCAATCGTGAAAATACAAATGTAAAAGCTCAGTGAACTCCACAAAGATCTCAGGACTTCAGTAACGTTTCCATTCTTCTCCGTAAATTGGACTACACTATACTATTCCACAATGCTGTTGTATCATATTTCTCCATCTAAATTCAGAAATATTACTCCACTTACTCTGGAGTCATCTAAGTGAACACTCCCAATGACACAGAGTTATTTTAACTACATCAAAATAACAAGGAATTTCTAATTTGTGTGCAGGAGAGTTGAACATACTGAGCTCTGGAAAATCTTCGTTGTTACCGCTTTCGGACCACTTCACTCCGTCAGCAGCCATTTTCCCCAGCACACTTCCGTTTGCCCACACAAATCAGTTCCATTCCACCTTTTCCCTTGTGTATCTGTTCTATATCCCCTGCTCCCACCACCAGTTTTTAAATTCAGTTTTAAGAAACAAACAAACAAACAAACAAACAAACAAAAACAACTTACTCCTGAATTCCCTGGTAACAGGGAGACTTTCAGCTGCTTCTCCTTCCCTGCATAGCAATGTTTTCAATGCATCTGTAACAATGAAGTCCCTAGTTACTACTGTTGCTTCAACTTACTGGGATTGCCATCAACATACATTATTTGTGATTTTAATATGGACATGCAATTAAAAATTATGCGTGTCTTTGCATTTCCAAAAGAGTAAACAAAGTATGAAATCAACTCATTGATAACTTCATTCTCTGTATACTAAATATTTTTACACAAAATTTTACACAAGTATTTTTATATAGCAACCAAGTCATTAGTAATTATTCCCTTGATGCAACCACTTTGTAAATAAAAAGAAACATGTACTGCTTTAAAGACCACGTGTAATTTCTGTCACTATTTACGTTTCAAGGCAAGGGTCTGCAATATACATGTAGCCTGGAACACATCAGAAAACAATGGCTGACTTTTGGAATTTAGGCTGTTTAGAAATCACTTCCTGATTCTTTCAGTCATGGTGAACATTAGATTTTAAGTGGTACATACCCATAGGCTCTCTTTGTCGTGATGGTAATTCCAGGTCATTAGAAACAGGTACATCTTCAACAAGAAATTTTGACAACTGTGTCCCACAATATGTTACCTGCACAAACAAATCTAAATGGTTAACTGTTCATTCCAATACTTTGTGGTTGCTCTTTGTTCTGATGGGTGAAAAAATTCCACTTTTCATATAAAATTGAGTTTGTGCGCTTCATAGTCTAATCTGTGCCTGCCAATATCAAGCAGAAATTCTGCTGCTTTGAATTCTTACTGAAAAAAATGTGATTTATCTACTAAGTCTTCTAAACTTTACCACTATTTTTGCAACATTTGACCCTGACACCCTGACGTTTTAGTAGGATTTTTTCATTTTATTCTCTTAACTACCTTTCAGTTTTTCTGTCAGCTTCTTAACCATTTTTAAAGCCATTCTTTCAATGCACTGCTGGCTTATACAGTGGGCATACCACAATCTCTGTACACGTGTCTAGTTCAACATTGCGTGGCTACACTTCTTCTGGGGTTATGTACTTCTGTTTGCTGCTTATTAATTAGCGGTAACAAGACGTTAAAATTTAGGCTTGTCTCTTCTGTTTTAAGAACTAAGAACTTGAGATCCAAAATGGTGAAAATAATTCCTGACAGCATTTTATCTTACAAACTACAGATTTGTGATATTTGATATTTACATTTATTAATATTATTTCTGAGACTAAAATCATGCCTACCTTGTTCCACACATACTTCCATGTCACAGAAATACCACTTCCTAGTATGTCTTTAACCCACTGAACTGGATTCTGAAATATTTTGTTCTTGCTTGTTTTGATCTTGCCATTCTTTAGGAGCGTGGCTTTATGACTGAATTCCTAAAAAAAAAAAAATGAAAAGAAAAAAAAAGAAAAAGAAAAATTAAGAAAAAAATTTCAGTTCATGAATTAACAAATCTGAATTAGAATCCTTAAAACATGCAAAAAAAATACTGGACCATATAACTGAGAAGTTGTAGCCAATTTGTTTTTTCTCTTCAAAAATAAAAAAAAATCCACTGCCATTACTATAAACTGTGATATGTAACATAAGAGGATTTATTCCACCAGAATCAGATGTTCTAGCTTCACAGGTAACACTGCCAGAGGACAAAAAACCCTGAGTTTGAGATCTAATTGCTTTTAATAACAAGTTCTTGTCAGAACTGTGTTTGCATGTTAGTTCTTCTTTGACATAGCAGAGCTGTGAATAAATTAGTTTGCAACAGTGAACTCAGGAGGTCAAAGGAAGTAAGTCTATACACCAAGAAACTGTTCCACAAAGCCAGTCTCTTAAATGTCTGGAACAAATGCATGTCACAGTGGGATTCCATCAGTTCAAAGATACAACTTACTTTCACAAAAGCTCAGTCTATGTAAAGAGACATTAAAAGGAGGAACCTGACAGCCTTACCTTATTCAAAATTAAGTATAAAATAACTTATTGTCATTGTCTCTTCTGCAATGCTAATTCAGTCCAGTTCTACAAACTTACACGCACCCCTGGAAGCACAGCTCACAGCTGTTTACAGTTCAGTAATTTATATTTTTGTTTTACTGGTCTCAGATAAGCTAATACCGCGAAAATTATTTGCTGATAAACTGTGCTAGAAGTGGGTACGGTTGCTTAGCATGCAGAAGGTTAATCAGTCAGAGAGTAATCCATCAGAAAATACTCAGCCACTTTCCATGATAACAAATGGCTTGGCTCTACTTCTGTAAGAAGCTAAACGAAGGCGTTTAACCCAAACATTTTGATGAACACTAAACCCGGCTCAGTTTCACAGCTTGGGTTCACAGTGTTCAAAAAACGCATCCTACTGGCCTGAAGTAAGCTAAAGTAAGGACTATGTACTAGCTGTATGTTTTTAGAAAGTAGATACCTATAACTCTAAAGAAGGAAACTTTACAGATCATCACTAATATCACAGATAGAAGATATTATTCACAGAATTTTCCTCTAAAACTCAAAGGTAATTACCCATACCTAATGCATAAAATTTTTCACTTCTAAATGCTGAGGATACAGACAGCTGTCTCCCCATTTTAGTGGCTTTTTTTTTTTTTTTTCCCANCTATCAAGTTAAGCTTTTTTGCATTTTTCCTACCATACTTCATTTGGTTTTGTTCACGTTCCTGATAATGATAGCTCTGGGAAGATTTCTCACTAAGATTTACTGGATAATCTGTGTTTGATGTAAAATCTGTGAGCATTGAGTCTGCATTAAATGAGTTCCCACTGCTCTGAAAGATCGTTTGCTGCAGAGTATTAGGAAAGTTCTCTGCGGATGTTGACACAACTGCTTGCTGGTGCTGCTGCTGGAAAGCTTCTTTCTTATTTATGTACCTGTGTAGATCCTCATCTGTAAGAACCTGCTGAAAATCACCACCTGGCTGGCAAACATTGTTACTGGCAACAGTGCTTCGGGCTTCCGAAATATTTAACGCGTTGGTCATGAAAGTGGAATTTGAAGACTTGTTTCCTCGCTCTGCAACAGCTGTACAATCAATGTATTTTTGCTGTGAACATTTGGTTTCAGCAGTGGAAGCAGCAGGTTTCGAAGGCAATGGCACAACTTCTGTAGCATTCGTCAACTCTGACATGTTATGGATGGGATATTTTCTTATCCTGTTTTCAGATGTTGAAGTATGATCAGAAACCTCTTTGCTTCTAATTGCTTCCTTATTTGCTTCTGTCTCAGTCAAGCAGTTGTTCAGACGTTGGCTGCATTCCTGAGCTGAAAATCTACTTTCTAAAGAGAGATGTGTTTCTACTCCACTTCCACTAGGCATACTGGCATCAAGACCCATATCAAATGTAACTACATCAGGATGCATGATTTGCTTCTCTGAATGTGTTGCTCTGAACACTTGCTTTGTTTGTCTGTAATTTTGTATTTTCTGGGCTAATTCCTTCTGGTTTTGCACAACAGTCAACAGACTCTTTTCCCTGGAAGCGAGGTTAGCTACCTGTTCCCTCAGTACTCCTTTTTTAAAAGATTCCGCTGAAGCCCTACAGAAAATGTAGTAAGTAATAATAAAGACTTCAGAGTTGCAGTGAGCACAAAACAATTCAATAAATGTAACTCGCTAAAAACAGGAATATGTTTCAAAGGACTCTACCAACACCTAAAATTTGAAAATGGTTTTTAATCACATATGGAGTTCACGATATATAAAGTTTATTGTTTGAATCCAACGCTTTATGCACAACAAACTGCAGAATCCTTTCTAGAAGTAGGATGCAAATCATCAAAACTACAGTAAAAACCTTATACCAGCCTTGACTCATGGAACTGAATTCAGGTCTGTACTGTCACCAGTCCGTCTTTCATTATTGCAAGTTAGGATAGCTCACTGAATTCAATGCCTTTGCAGCTTAAATTTGGAGCCTTTCACAACGAGATCCAAATGAGCTACTGAAGTTACTATCAGATATTTTTAATGGTTTTTCAACACAAAACATTTAGGGAAAACCAAAACTGTAGTAATATCACGTAAGCATTCAGAGAAGGGGACACAGCAGTTTAAGATGCTGTATGCCAGCTTGGTAATCTCTGTGCTTTCATCATGCCCTGATTTCTAGTTGTGTTTGTCTCCCTGTAAGATTTCTTTCCAGGGATTTTACCTCATGCTGAAAGAAAATTCCTTATTTTCACCACTTCCCTTGGTACAACAACCACCAGCATGACCTAGTACTCTTTTTTCCTAACCTTTCCTCATGGGGCAATTGATGGCATCACTGCTCTGACACCCTGCTGGAAAGATGGAGTACCACAAGGTGTGGGAAAAGGAATAGCAGCATGGTTTGCTTTTAATTTCACACATAAAAAAAGATGCCATGCGAGTAACATTATCCCAGTCTGGCAGGAGAGGGACTGTTGAGGGGATCAGGACAGAGGTACAGCAAGAGTAGCTGGTACAGAACACGGACAGCTAAATTACAGTGTGAAGTATTGTTGTCCAATACTGTGACACTGCTTGCAATCACATGCTTAGAATCCATGATGTGATCAGCAAATCAGCATATTGTCCATCACTGACATTGGTAAGCCTTGACAACTACAAAATCCTAGAGAATACAGCAACACAGCACATTTTTCTAGCAGTGTTTCTCTGGGGAAATTTTGTTGCTTTATTGCCATATACATACAGAAGAAGCTGCAACTGAAAAGAAAGGATAAGGCAAAAATAGTACAACTAGAACGACAAAGGCAAAGCAACTTACAGCCACTAACACATATGATGCTTTTCTCCCCTCATGTTTCTCATGTGAGAGAAGCATTTTATTATCTTCAAAGGAATGTACAGAAATGGGAAAGTATTAGTAGTATCACTCCCTGGGCCAACTAACTGAGCAACAGAAAGACAAAAAAAATATGATGATGCTTCCTCATCTTCTGTACATTCATGGCTTGTGTGGCAGAAATTTTAATGTTAATTAGTTAAAAATAAACTTTACACCATGCAAATAATAAAAGAGAAATATAATGTAATTTGGCATTTAGCTCATTACTGTTGATGGACATCTGTTGCATTAGCTGCAGGGTATCTGCAATACGCAGAAATATTTATCACTTTTCTCTAGAACACTTTAATTCCCAGTATTAGATGGCAGATAAGATTGTGAAAGTGTTAAATTAATTATATTGTCCTTGTTTTTTAATTCATTCAGTAGCTTGTTCACAAGCATTGTTTGGAACTCTAACTTCTCATCAAACCCTCTTCCTTCTAGTAATTTATGTAATCTTTGTAATTCACCTCTTACTGAAGGTAACCGAAGCCAATATGGATAATACTGCAGCAGAACCTGAATGAAAAGAACGTAGTTCTGCTTTCACAGTACTGTTACTAACCTTCTAATTACCTCTGCCAGTACTGTTTAAAAAAATTCCTGTAAATACAAACCTTGTGTTCTACATACCTGTATTTTTTAGCAAGGGCATCCCTGTCTGTTTTCTGTTTTGCAAGCATTTTATTCAAAGTATCTTCTATCTGAGACAGGCCTTGGGTAAACACATCTGTCCATTATTTTGATATAATCAGAATGATGATAGTGATAATTAGTAGAAAATAATTACAGCATTAACACTTTTGATATAGCAAATCCACAGCCAAAGTACAAAAATGTTGTTATAGCAAAACCTCATGCTGCCATGCATATTAAAAGCTACTTATGAATACTGCTATAGAAATAATTCACAGGAGGAATTAAATGCAGGTTTAATTTCAAAGAAATAGTCCAAGCATCAGATAATTTTGAAATGTAAGTGCCTAGTCTAGGAAGTTATTAAGAGAATAAGACAGATTAAAGAACTGTCCCATGTCTGAGAAACACTGAAACCTTTTTGAAGTTGTTTGCATTGCAAGGAGCTGCATGACTTAGTAATTGTATGTGGGGCAATCTGCAGAAGTTGCACAAGCTTAAGAATGTGTCTAAAACCTTTATATTTGAAGTATAAAATAATTTGATGAGTTTAGACTGTTCCTAATTAAACATGTGCTAAAAGCATACACATCACCTATCTTGAAATACATATTATAAAATAAAATAAGATTAGAAATTGTCACTTCTTGTTAGCTATTTTTTTTTCTGTAATAAGAGGAACTGTTAAAAATTCTTCCCTAGATTCTCTCTTTTCTTGGACATTTATCATAAGAAAGAGCTCAGAAAACATGATCAGTAGATAGCATTGGAATAATACATTACACATATAATCTAATTTCTGAAATTCTAAAACATGAGAGATGAGATTTTCATTATTATGGAAAATAGGTGATTATATGATTAAAACTGGCAGTTACATTTCCAATAACCTATAGCATAGTATGCAATAAAATTGCACAGGATCTACTATTATTTGTTTAAAAGGAAAAATACTAAAATACTACTCTTATTAATCATAGAATCACAGCATGGCTTGGTTTGGAAGGGACCTTAAAGCCCACCCAGTCCCAACCCCCGCCGTGGGCTGGCTGCCACCCACTGGATCAGGCTGCCCAGGGCCCATCCAGGCTGGCCTTGAGCACCTCCAGGGATGGGGCACCCACAGCTTCTCTGGGCAGCCTGGGCCAGGGCATCACCACCCTCTGAGTAAGCTTAAGGTAACTTAATAGAGAATTAAAACCTGTTATTTAAAGTAGACTGTATTGCATGCAAGCACCTTCTTCCATAATATAAGTTTGTCAATATACTCATATGTTCTCATTCAGTCTTGTGCTTCTTCATAAGTAGCAGCTATGATTCCATTGAAGAGGTGCTAGGTTATTAACACTTTAGTCAGCTCACTCATATCCCTAAACTGGAGGGATCTGATACTTCTTGTTTTCCTCATTTATGAAATTACATAGATCCCTGTTTCAGCCTTATCATGCATGAAGATTTATCATGCATACAGGATTCTAGCCTGTCAAATATCTGTTTGTCAAACTTTTTTTAGGCAAATATAATGATTTTAATTAACAGTTTGAACTCTGTAAGTTTGACTTGGAAGCTATAAATCTGCATAATTCCATATTTCACATTTATTTTTAGTAAATTGGATAAATTGATCCCTTTAAAAATAATTTGAAAGCTCTAAGCTATTTTCAGGGAAATAAATTTTAAAAACAACCTTCCTTATTGTCAGGGAGCAAAACTCTTTCATTGACCTGAGCTGTTTGAAAGTGCATAGCCCTGCCTGGCTAGCAGAGGCAGGAGGGGAGAGAGAGACTGATCCAAGGCCTTTTTGCAGCAAGCTCTGCTACGTGAACAGTCATGGCATCATGATCTTCTAGAAAGTCAGCGTCACTCAGTAGTCTCTTGAGACTAATCTGAACTGAGATTCGATAGACCAAGACAAATTATACATCCAGGCACAAGCATTTCTGAAACTGTCTATCATCAGCAATGTCTGTTGTAAGATCTCTCTTTTTTCCCCTCATAAATTATTTTAGGCTCCAGAAATTGTAGCTGCACTATAATGAAAATGCTGCAACCATTACTTTTACATACTGACATAACTGTTTGCGCTCATGGAGGGTCTCCAGAAGAATCTCATGTACTTGTTGTGAAACAATGTTGCCAATAGTGTGCATTTTTATCTGATGGTTTTTTTTTTTTTTTAATGATAAGGTGGATTTGACACTATTTCCATACCTCCAAGTGCCATGATTCCCGATTTTGTAATATTTATTCTTATGTAACCTGGGAGTATTCTAGGAAGTACACTTATCTAGGAACTGTTATTAAAATCTTACTCTCAAGCTGTATTTTCTAGAGGAGATATCCAAGTATATTACTTGCAAACCTGAAACAACTTGAATTTACATCTACCTGCATCTTTGGAAGTTTTCAATTCAAGGAGCAGCAGTTTCTTCTGCTTCTCTTCAGCATCTTGTATGGCAGCAACAAACTCCTGCTAAGAAACAAAGAGATGATAGCAAGAAATAGAGCCAAATGCACTGTGCATAATACATTGGCCATGATGCACAGCCTGCAGGCTAAGTATTGGTAGACTCAAATCTAGAGATCTGGAAAATCACCAGCTGTATGAAGCTTAGCAAGACCAAGTGCCAGATTCTGCACCTGGGATGGGGCAGCCTTGGCTCTATATAAAGACTGGTGGACAACAGCCAGGAGAACTGCCCCACAGAAAGGGATCTGGGAGTTCTGGCTGACAGAAAGTTAAACGCGAGCCAGCAGTGTGCCCTGGCAGCCCAAAGGGCAGACACTACCCTGGGGTGCACCAGGCGCAGCACTGCCAGCCGGGCAAGGGAAGGAATTGCCCCACTCTGCTCTGACTGGTGCAGCCTCACCTCAAGCACTGGGAGCAGGTTTGGGTGCCACAATGGAAGAAGGACATAAAGCTGTTAGAGAGCATCCAAGGAGGGGTACAAAGATGGTGATGGGTCTGGAGGGCAAGGTGTATGAGGAGAGGCTGAGGTCCCTTGTTTTGTTTGACCCAGAGCAGAGGAGGCTGAGGGGAGGCCTCATGGCAGCCTACAGCTCCCTCCCCGGGTAGTGGAGGGACAGGTGCTGATCTCTGCTCTCTGGGGACAGCGACAGGACCCCAGGGAATGGCATGGAGATGCGTCAGAGGAGGGTCAGGCTTGGGGTGAGGAAAAGGTTCTGCACCAGAGGGTGGTGGGCATGGAACAGGCTCCCCAGGGCAGTGGGCACGGCCCCAAGGTGCTGGAGTTCCAGGAGTGTTTGGACACAGCGCTCAGACACAGGGTTTGGGTGGTGCTGTGTGAGGACAGGACTTGGATTCAATGCTCCTTGTAGGTCCCTTCCAACTCAGGATATTTTGTGATTCTAAACCATTCCAGAGAGGGAGCAGCTACAGTGTGTAGACCATGTGGATACTGCTAAGATTGATACACAGAGTGCCAAGACTGTGCTCTGCAAGGGTATATCACAGCCTGGTTTTGCCCAGGCATTCAAACTAGTCTGTTTTAGAGTCCCACTTCTGAGTGTACTCCAGGGATCAAAGAGTTAATCTCATAATGACACTATCACCTAGACAACATATACATAGCCTAGAGGTACCAATAAGAGCTCTCCTAACATACAACTTCTGCAAAAATCTTTGTGGGTGTTTTAAACTACGATTAAACAATTTCTAAATGCCTTCATTAGAAAGAAAAATCATTACACTTTCAAAGAGCTATTCTGGAAATTTGATGAAAAGCCTAGGATTCCTGACCTTCTTCTATTCATATAGTAATAAAAAATGTGTGCATTTACACAAGAAGTATAAATACATTGGAATCATGAACAGAGAGAAGTGATAATCTACAACTTTATTGTATGCTGTAAGCCACAGTATACTGATCATGATGCTTCTCGTCATACACATTTTAAAGAGTTGATTATTTTAATGGTATTTTTATGTTATTCAGTCAGTAAATGATGCTATACAGTACTACACTGTTAAGCAGCATAACAAAACACTACTATTATCTGTAGTACTCACCATACTGTATATCTCACTTTGGGGCTCCAAAGACACATCGTAATCTTCACAGCCCTTACAAACAACCCTTTTTGGTCTTCTTCGCCCAGGAGAGTTCCGCCCTTTGCAATTAAGAAAAATGAATATAATAAAAATAATTTTAAATGAAATTGCAGGACCATAATAGGTTAGACAAGCTAATATAATATAATAATGCAACAGCAGACCACACTATAAAAAATATGCAAATGAGATCAAATTTAGGCAGTATATAGAAATAGTCTTTAAAGTTACAATTATAGATGATAAAAAATTGAAGAGCGAAATAAGTCTTTATTCTTCATATTCTCAGGAAAAAACCCTCACGTATCCTATTTTCTAAAAATACATAAATAAATATAAAACAGTTGTTAAAAAAGTTAACAGTATCTGTGCAAGCAATATGCAGCGGGAGAGAAAGAAAAAGAATTTCAAACTGTCATACAGACAAAAAATCAGAGGACTCTCTCCACAGTTTATCACACACTCCGTCACTATAAGGTTTTCAAATAAATGCTGTATGTGATGAATGCGTGTGCATGTATGCCTTTATAAGCATTCATATACAGTTATAAAAGCATCCTTGTTGTGTTGAACACTATAGTGTATTTCCAAAAATTCCAGTGTCTTATTTGACACTGTGTAAGAAAAACATTTGAAGCAAATATAAACAAACAAACAAAAAAACCCTGTGCCTATTTAACTTAAGAATAATGAAGAGAAGGTATTTTCTACAGCATTATGGTTAAGCAGTTTCAAAAATCACAAAAATACTTCAAGACTCCATAATTAAATTAAAATTATACAAATTGGATTAGACTACATATATTACACATGATATTAAATTATATCTAAAACAATTTCATAAGAAAGCAGTATTCAAACCTGCATTGTCCTGTTCATTTACACAAATTCCAGATGCTATCAGAGTTTTCACCAAAGACAAATTTCCCTTTTTAGCAGCAAGAGGCAATTCAGTTTCTCCTTTTGCATTTCTCTTCTTCCTCGACTCTAAACAAATATTCGATGCTCATTAGCAACAACAAGAAATGCTTCATTATAAACAAGGAATTCAGCTTCATAACTGATTTGAACTAGTGTAAATTTGTGCAACACTGTGGCCTTAATTATCCAGTAACTTTAATTGACTACATCAAAATTTTAGAAAAGTACTGCATAAGAGCATGGATAACAAATACATCCTGTGCCCAAACTCTGACAGTTCAGATCTAGATGACTGAAGAAGGGTACAATGGATTAGGGATGAACACAAAAGGTAGCAAGGTTGAAGAATTTTATACTATACAGAGGTAAGAAGTTTGTCACATTCCTCCATAAATCTCTTATAAGTTACCAGGCATGCCTGTGAAATACATAAAATATAGATATAAAGGTATGTAAGAGAGTACTTCAGAGCGAACACTTGACCATTCCCACTTTCCCTTTCTGGATTCTGTATCAGGGACGACATACATTTCTAAGGCAGATATTTTTGCAGCTGTGGTGTAGCAAAGTCCTGGAGGCTGATTACAAATCTTTGACTAATGTCCAGTGACAGAGCTGAACTGCCTTTTAATTAAACCTGTGCAGCACTGGACACATCTTTGTAAATAAATTTTATTTAATCGTGATCTTATTGGTTCACAGAACAAACATCATCTGCTTTAAATAGTATCACATGATCATCAGATAGGTCCTAATTCTCAGGCTTCAAGCAACAGAGACGAAATTTGAAGAGATGTAAAGAAGAAAGAACAGATTAAAAAATTGCTAATTCTGCATAAAAAGCAAGGATGACCCTCTCCCCAACATTGCTACCAAAAAGACATGCATATATATCTTCAACTCACGTATAAATCTACAAAAGCTCTACTAGGCATTTCAGCTTAATTTTTTTTTTTAACTCCTGTTCTTTCTGCTTCAGATTTTCAAAACAATTCATTAATTTGGTTCTTCTCCTGATTTCTTAAAAATCTGAAATTTGTTCAAAAAAGGAAAGTATAAAGTTTCAAATAAGCATTTTGCAACTCTTATCCATACTTTTAATTATTCATATGAACAATTACTTCCTGCATCCCAAACATTTCCACTGTCTGCTCAAATGTTTCCAGTTATCAGTATCCATCGCTATCAAATATCTTCCGTGATTTGACAGGTTCTTTCTGACTTTCAAAAGCCTGTTTTTCCATGGTTTTATTTAAGGTAAACCACTGAGCCTGTCATTTAGGACTGTTTGAAAGCACAGAAAAGACATATTGCAATTATATTAACGACCGACGGGTGGTGAGGATATACCCATACTAACTTTAAACCAGCTTGTTCAGGTCCTGCTGCAGTCAGACCATGGCAGCACAGGCTCAACACAGGCTGTCGTAACCTGTCAGAAAGCATTTGTGCAGCCACCTTCACAACAGGTGTACTTGGCCCACACTGTATTGGCAACTAGAAGGGCTAAAGACTTTCCCTTTCCAATGAGAACTTTGATTCTAGAGTGTGGAGAGGGGGAACATTATTGAAATACTTCTCCACCCTGAGACCTGCTTTTCTGTAAGGTAACGTACTGTAATCTGTCTAAAAGCTTCTGGATCTGAACACACAAAGCAATCATTCACTTTCTGGTTCTTGTTTTTTTTTTTTTCCCTCTTCGATTCATGAGACAATGTCCAAGGGACTCTTTATGGAGATGTAGCATAGAAAAAAGGCGCACAGCAACCCATTAATATAATGACCCTTTGTAATATAGGCTGCAAGTGAACAAAAATAATTGCAAAGTTTTCCAGTTAAGTTGTCATGCACAACAGTATTCTTCATGCTTGTTAGAAGACATCTGAAATAGCATAATGGGACACTGGTATGTGAATCAAAGTACTCCATGGAGTACATTGCCAGGTGGCTCATGAGCTGGAAAGATTAGGATGTTGGCAAATACAAAATCCAGTGACTGCACGAACAAGGACAAGGTGGAGAGGCTGGAGTAGCCAAGAGTTAGGTTTGATTAGGCTGCAGTATTTCAACAACCTCTTCAAACTGAATATTTCATCAGCTGACTATGAGTAATTCTTTGTGCAGATCAAACTTTACAAAATACCAAGCTGTTTGTACCTGTGTAAGCACAGTAGGAATGCTGATAGCCTAACAGGTGACTGGTTAGATTGAAATAGCTCCGTGTATGTGATCATCTAGGAACAGGAGATTTTTATTCAAGAATGAAATAATGCAAGGAAAGTCACTGGGACATGGAACAATCAGATGGGATACAAAAGCCAGTTAATGGCAAAAATATCTGAAAGCTCTGCAAGCCAGAAAATATTTTCCAATCTTCCACTTTTTTTTTCCTGCTGCAATATGAATGCCATTGTCCCAGTCTCCAAAGCTATTATTAATGCCTACAGCTGTGAAAACAGCTACACTTTCTCCCATGATCTATCAAACAGTAACATTCTTCTAGGATGAAGGAAATAATTAAATTTTAGCTGAAAAAAATACTACCTGTAGAATCTCTTCTGGGGAAAGAATGTGAAATTATTTCCTAGAGGAGACCAAAATCTAAGACCCATGCCTAGGAAGCAAAAAATGTAAAGGAAACAAAAAATCCAAATGCCTTAATGCACACAGACCCCACTCTATAAATGTTGATCAGATGCACAGAAGCTGCAGAAAAGGACATTTGTAAGGGAAGGAATTATTTCTATGCTGAGTGTTCATTCTTGCAATAATTAAAAGCAGATGCAGACGTGTATCAAACATGCCATGTTTTCATTCCAGAATGATGTAAGAAGTGATTCCTACAACAGGAGAAAGAAATCTGGAGATAGGAAGGTGAAGTACTGACTTTGCCAAACACTGTAGTACAGCAAGAAACACCTGCTTCTTTCAGTATACCCCTTCACTTCCAAAGGAATATAGAAGCTTGTTCCAGAAACTCAAGACAACAGAAATCAAGTTGGGTTGAAAATTAGCAACCACCCAAGACAGGAAGAGGAAACAGCGTTCTGCACAACTCAAGACAGAAGAGAACAAGAACACAGTGACTACCAAAAAGATAAGACCAGAAAGAACTTTGCATAGTTGCTGGATAAATTTTGTCATGGCATGATGAAAGCTAAACAACCATGCAGACATTGGCTGGTGATTCTTTAATTCAGCATGTGAAAATAGTCAGCATCCAGATCAAAGTTACCAAAAAGAAGCCAGTTCTTTCCAGAGAAGACAGAAATAGAGATAATGGGTAGAAGTATATATATGTATGCCCCAATCTTTATTTGATCTGTGATACATAAAATACTCCACTGAAGACCAATTTGGTATTATTTTAAACTCTTAGTTAAGTGACTTAGTTAACTAGGGATCAATTTAGTGCTGTTTAAAGCTCTTATTTATGATTCTGCATCCCCTCAATTACCACACTGAAAGGATTGATGAATACAACATTAACACAACAGAGCAAGAATATCCATTCTGTAAAACTGAGTAGTGAAGTTCTGGCAATATTTCAAGTATATGGAACCCACCAGAGAATTTGCTCACTATGCTATTCATATTTTCCCACCCTTTCTCTCCTGTCTTACAAGAAGTCTTCTTCCTATATGTATAGGAAAGAAAAGAAAAGAAAAGAAAAGAAAAGAAAAGAAAAGAAAAGAAAAGAAAAGAAAAGAAAAGAAAAGAAAAGAAAAGAAAAGAAAAGAAAAGAAAAGAAAAGAAAAGAAAAGAAAAGAAAAGAAAAGAAAAGAAAAGAAAAGAAAAGAAAAGAAAAGAAAAGAAAAGAAAAGAAAAGAAAAGAAAAGAAAAGAAAAGAAAANACCTGATTTCTTAGATGTTTGCTGTTCTGATGCTTGGTTGAGTTGCAAATGATTAGATGAAAGCTTGTTTTTACTTCTGCTAGAACACAGGTCTGTCTTGTGGCTTGTCTCCTGTGGGTCTATTCTCATTCTTTTCATTTGGACTTCTGCTTCAGCTATATGTGAGAGAACATTGCTCTTTCCACTTCCTTCTTCATTCTTTTCCATGCCTTCTGTTTCAACCGTTCCAGCAAACCCTCTTTCAACTGACAGATTAAAAAAAGGACTTAGAATATCTATGGCTTAATACTTAGTAAAGAGTTAAGTGATGTTAAAATCAAAATGACTGCCTAGTCTAGGATAAAATACTCCTGCACTAACTCATTCAATTTTCAAAAATACTTTAACATACTGAATACTTTACTCACTATGCGCTATATGTTAACGTACTGAGATTGAATTCAAAACAGTTCAAAGACTCTTTTGTGGAAATAGGGCCTTTACTGATTCATAGTATCAAAAAAATAAGGTGCTTAAGAATTTTATTTTAATTAATGTAACAAACGTTGTCACATTTTGATAAATACAATGGGGACATGAATCTAAAATAGCCCTCATAAAAACAAAGCAAAAATGACCAAATAGTTGGTGGACTGTACCAGTCCAACATATTCTGTGTTTTTGACATTTATTTATGGAAATAACTATGCTCTGGAGATCCACAGTTACTGGTTGTTGTTGTTGTTTTTTAATAAAATACATTGAAAGTTTATAAGAAATTAATAAACTAACTATTTTGAAATAAAACATGGTACCCATTTTCTGGAAGGTTTCTTTCTGTAAATTTTGCACATTCTTAAATAAATAAGGAGACTTCTCCTCTTTGTTAATACTGAAATGCAAACCTGCTTTTGTGCTGGTCATCTGAAGACAGTGTCTCTTTCGTTTAATTTGATGTACTTCCTTTTCATTGAGCTGTAAATCTCTAAGCCGGATCTCTATACTAGTACAATCTTCAGTTTCCTCGATGTGACATCCTTCAGTGCGTTCTTCTGCGCTAAGCGGGATCGTCTCTCCTTTCTCTGGCTGCAGAGCCTTTTGTTCAGTGACGCTTAGTACACCATTAGAACTGGAAGGACTTCTAGAAACACTCTCTCCACTAGTAGCGGCTACAAGACCTTGCACTAAGCGCCTTGCTGTATTTGCTCGAATAGTCTGTTCAGTGCACCTGGTTCCATCTTCAAATGTATTAGTGTAAATGTTTTGTACCTCACTTACAGTAGTCTGTTGCAATACCTCTGCCCTGCCTGAATCAGGAAGATTTCCACACACTGGTTCTGACTCATCTGTCTGTAAGGAAACCTGTTCAAACAAAGCCAAAGAAAGTTTTAAAATCAGAGCTGCTATATTCATTTTGTTAGATTTAATGCGACTTGGCAAGTTTTTTAAAAAAAATGATTTGTTCTGAAGGCATTCTCATATCAGTATTTAGAATCCTGTCTGTCAAACTATTACTGTTAACTCTGGTTGGGATGTTGATCGCTGCCACAACACTCGATTTCTTGTTTTAGATTTAAAATAGACCTATTGTGAGAGGAAGTCAAAGCAAGTACTGACCAAGATTCTACTGATTCTGTTAAACCAATAGTCTCCACATGCTGTGCAGACACTTTTTATCCAAAAACCAGTAATGTGGGGCAACTCAAACTGGTGATCAGTTTGGTGATCCCTATTACAACAGACGTTGAGCTTCAGCCCTTTCTGTCCTTTTCATTTGTAAATGGATTTTCACTGTAAACCACTGTTGAATCAGTTTCTGTTGCAATTCTGTCTGATTTATCAAGCTTGGTTTTCATACTACATCAACTGGAATGCAACAATTATGACTAGAAAAAACAGTGATGCCTGTTTCATTAGCACCAGCATCAGGCAAACATGTAGACAGATGTAAAGAAGATAAATATTTCTAGTTTATAATTCTGATGGACATTATTCTGAGTAGTTTTACTCTTCGCTCTAGTCTCTGCTGTATCAATAACAGATACATTTGTCTTGTTTGAATATCTATTTTTTGAACTTTTTTCTATTCAGTTTTCTGCCTTGAAAATCCAGAAGAACTGTATTTTTCATGCATTTTACCAAATTCGTTCTTCAGTTTTGTCCATTTTTAGCAAAGATTTCCTCTGATGCTTAAGTATTATGTTGAACTGTGCTATCTGCAACCCTGTGCAAGACAGAAGCTCCCTAACCCTTCCCTATTGAAACCTAATGCTCGTTGCACAGGTGCAAGAAGCAGCTGTCCAAGTACTACCAGCCAGGCAACATTTTGCTGTTTTAGACAGGTTTCTGCAAGTACAAAGAGGCACTGATGTACCATATTTGTAGTAAACTGTCTCTGCAGCACTTGCAAAAACTCGGTAAGAACCATTGTTTATGAGAGGCAGCTGATTGCCTCCATCTTGCATCTTCAGTAGGCTGCAGCTTACAAGTATCATCATGCATCAGCAACTGTTTGCCAAACTGTTTACCATAATGCTGATCAGTCCCTGACCAATACAAGCTATCTAGTACATCGTGTGCTGTTTTCAAAACACATTTCAAAAGCAGTTGTGTGCTCTAGTTTGCTAAGGATTACTAGGAAGTTCATAACAGTTCAGCATCAGGATTCTTTGTAAAGATGTACCTGGTGCAGGATTGTATCCTCTAAGCTCTGAGGACTTGATATACTCTCTGTATTACCTCCACCTGAAATGAAAATAAGACAGAAGGAAACCATTATTGAAAAGGGACTATAATTCTTTACTTTGTATATATACCATCTTGTGTCCAAAATCTTATGTGTAAAAGTACCTATCACATCTAGCTATCAAGAAAAATTATCAAACCATAGGAGTTTTATTAGGACCTCGAACATATCAATATATAAACATAAATATTAAAATCTTGAAATCTGATCTTCTTTGCAGAAGGGATTTTTGTACAAACCAGAAGAGGGTGGAGTAAAGTATGGCATTATGCTTCCAAATTTCTCTGAAGATTCTTTTTGATGCAATTATTTTTGAAACTTAGAGAGTTACTGCATTTCCCTTACTTACAACAGGTTTCTCTGGTCTCCAAGAGACTTTTCTGAAGCCAATGATGGTGGGATACTCATGTCTTTCCTTGCATAGTATACCTGGCCAGGGAAAGGGATGGAATAGCTAAAGCCCAAACATTGGTATCAAAATAAGGAGGGATATTTCCCAACACCAATTCAGTACCATGCTGGTGGTTTGCTTTAGTTTTCCAGCTACTCCATGTGCTGATAAATTGACACATAAAGAGAACAGCAGCTACTGAGTTCTGACTCTAGGTACTAATATCCTTACTTAAACCATTCGATGTGTTCTTAAAACTGCAGTGGCCACACCACACTGAACAAAAACCTAGCTTGTCACTCTTTGCTATTTTTACTGCAACATGAACAGTAATCCCCCAGCCCTAAGATTTGCCGAACAACCCATGCTGGAACCCACCTTAAATTTAACAGGCATTTCACAGCATGTCAGCATTCTCTCCAACACTTCTGGGAATCTCACCTACCAGGCTTGGGCATTCTGATCAATGAGAAGCTGGACACAAGCCAGCAGTGTGGTCTTGCAGCCAGGAAGGCCAACAGTACCATGGTGGCTAGCAGGGACATAGAGCTGACTGTCCCCATTTGCTCCGCCCTTGTAAGGCCTCACCTGGAGTACTGTGTCCAGGCCTGGGGCCCCCAGTACAGAAAGGATGTGGAGCTGTAGGAGAGGGTCCAGGGTCCAGAGGAGGGCCACCAAAATGATCAGAGGGCTGGGGCACCTCTCCTGTGAGGAAAGGTTGAGGGAGTTGGGATTGTTCAGCTTGGAAAAAAGAAGGCTCCAGGGAGACCTCATTGCGGCCTTCCAAAACATAAAAGGAGCTTACAGGCAGGAGGGGGACCGACTTTTTACACAGGTAGAAAATGGTAGGACAAGGGGGAATGGGCTAAAACTGAAAGAGGGGAGGTTTAGGTTGGACATCAGGAAGAAATTCTTCCCTGAGAGAGTGGTGAGGCGCTGGCACAGGCTGCCCAGAGAAGCTGTGGATCCCTGGAGGCACTCAAGGACAGACTGGATGGGCCCTGGGCAGCCTGATCCAGTGCATGGCAACCAGCCCACGGCAGATGTTGGGGCTGGGTGGGCTGTAAAGCCCCTTCCAACCCAAGCCATTGTATGATGATTCTATGATTCTATATTAACCCTATCCCGAGGATCACTGTTAGTTCATAGAATCATAGAATGGCTTGGGTTGGAAGGGACCTCAAAGATCATCTAGTTCCAACCCCCCTGCCATGGGCAGGGCTGCCAGCCACTAGCTCACGAGATCAAACTGCCCAGGAACCCATCCAGCCTGGCCTTGAACACAGCCAGGGATGGGGCAGCCACAGCTTCTCTGGGCAGCCTTGTTCAGGTGTTAGTTCAGATGGCCCTGCCACTCTTAGTCCTATATCAAGCCCAATGGCACAGCTATTGAGCACTGATTAAGACAAATCCTAACCCAAATCCTAATTTTAAATGTCGTTCTATCCCAACAATCTCAGTAAAGCTCAGAATATCTAGAAGACCATTAGTAGCTGCAGCCTAAACCTCTAATCATGGGACCTTCCAAGTATGGTAGTTCCTGCCAGCAGCTTTAACCTTTATTTCCCTCGTATTTGAAGCCAGTAACTTCTACACACTACTTACAGCCCTGACTCTAAACTTATTCTGGGTACTACTTCCAGACATGCCATAGCCCAAACTGGCTCATCAGTGTTCAACAGTCCTAATTCTAATCCTAATCAAGGCTTACCTTGTGGCACTTCTTTATATCTGCTCCCCATCCAAGCAGTCCCTTCTGAACATTCCTCGCAACTTAACTCCTAAGACTGTATGAAATCCAACTCTCATCTTAACCTAAACATTCCCCTACCAACACCTTGCAAACTCAGCCTTTACCTTAGCTCAGCTACAGTAATACTATCCCCAAATCGTAACTTAAACCTTGTTCCTGCCCTAACACAAGTAGTTAAGGATAAGCAATTAAGGCTTGGCAACTCCTGAGACCTCGGTCTAATCCTAGATCCTCTGTTTTTAACCTTATGGATCCCTCTATACATTCAGCATCTATGGAAATTCTAAGCCACAGCACAGCCACAGCCCAGCAAATCCTTCCATGCTCCATCTTATATTTAGATAGGCAATACCTCTTGCCTTACATCTTCACTTCAATTTAAAGGTAGCTTCAGCCTAAGAAAAAGGTGAACACCATTGTCTTTCACACTTCACCACCATTCAGCAATTATGCTAGCTAAGTAGTGCTCACTGGAATATCAGACAGCAGCGCATTGAATTACTATTTGTATTTAAGGAAATAGTGTGCAACAGATGTTCTGAATTCCTCCACTTAATAATGATAACAAGTCAGCAGAATTCTCTCCTACCTGATGCTGCATCTCTTCTGGATCTTGCAAGATGCCTTTTAAGCAGTCTCTTCATAGATGGGTCAGAAACTTCTTCTAATGCACACTTTCCCATCTCATCTTTTAATAAGGGATCAGCTCCATACCGAAGTAATAGTGCTGCCACCTAGAAAAACAAGTTTTTCAGATTGTTTCTCTTGTCCAGTATTTTCCATACTCCTTTCCTATACACATTTCTCCCTCATGTACTTGAGAATGTGAACAACTAAAAATATGTCTAAAGCCTGCAAATAATCTCTCCCTATATTAGTTAATATATCCCAAGTATTCCTCTAGACGCATCATTATCCTTAAGTCTTACTATTTTTGTTTTTGTAAATTGTTTCCAGTGATTAACCTGATGCCATTAAGACAAGGTATACCAAAACACTCCCTAAGCTCATAATTGGTGGAAAATAACAGGCAATTTCAGGATATGAGTCAGCTTACCTATTTGAAACGTATAGTTTAGGACAATAGAAATCACACTGTAGGTGTGTACTTTATTGTGACTCTTGTGACTACAAAGTGAATGGACAGCTATTTCAGACCTAGCTGAGATCAGTGTTCTTCCAACATCATTCAAGATTTAAATATTACTAGTGGAGACGCAGAGTCCTTCATGTCTAGCCATGGACATGGTGTCTTAAGTACCTTCACAGATCACATAAATATTACATGGGCCCCCAAGAGTCTGCAATCCACAAGCTGAAAATCAAGGTTGGGACCCTCGAGTCTTAGGGAAAATTATTAACCTTTTCTCTTTGCTCTACAGACACTCAAGGAAGAACAGATTAAATTTTATCTTGGTTGTAAAATTAAAAGAGAGCAAATGTTCAGGGAGAAAACTTCCTATATCCCACAAAAGTTCTTCAAATAAAACCCAAAAACTTGGAAATGAACAAATATCAGGCAGCATACACGCATTTCTAGAGAAAGAAACAGTCAGCAGGTGACATGGACATCTGCAAAGTGATTATATATTAAGTGAAACAAACAGTGTGAAATATTAAGAACCTATTCCTCAGTGCAGTAACCACTGTACCAAACAATCAGAAAAAACAGCTCCTCCTATTGGACAAATAGTGTAAAGCATGCAATGGTTAATTGTAATTTAATTAAATTTAATTCAAATGTAATTGCAATTAAATCATAATCTGAAAGGACAAGCCCACCTGTAATAAAACTATGTGACTTTCTGGACTAACAACAATAATTAATATTCCTAAACCGTAACTTATGTCCAAACTGGAATATACCTCATAATGGCCTTTTTTAACTGCATCTTGCAAAGGTGTCATTTGTTCACATCCTCTAGCATTAGCATCAGCTCCTGCTTTCAAAAGCTCATTTGCTATCCCATAATGACCTTCTAAGCTTGCTTCATGTAGTGCAGTCCAGCCTAAGAAAAAGAAAACTTGAAAACTGTAATTCACATTTGAGTGAAATATAAAAATTTTGTCTGCTTTAAATCATCTGTTTCGTAAACATTTCAGAAGGCAATACTAAAAGGTGAAAACTGATGTGTCTTACAGTGAGTTGTTTAAAGAAACGTATTAAAAAATCACAAGCATTGTGATTTTGTCATTCTTTGTCAAAATCTGCTCTTAACAAAGCACTAGGTGCTGCAGTAACAATGTTAGTTTTACACTTGACAGCTCTTTCAAAATGTCTTTTGGGAAAAGAAAAAAAAAAAAAAAAGAAAAAAAAAAAAAAAAAAAAATTATTCCACATATACCTTAGTCATTTCTCCCTGAATGCAACGCATATGTTATTTTAAGAACAAGACAACTTTCCACTATGTCTTTTTATTTATGTGACCATGATAAAAAGGGTAAGTAAGAAAGAAGAAACAACGTAAAGACCTGGAGGTGCATATATGGCCACGTCTTATCAACATTTACTTGCAACTAAAAACAGTAAGGCAGCATCTCCAAAAGTGCTTTTAAGAATATCCAGGAGTAGTTCAAATTCAAATTTCTAAAAAAGGCAGTATAAAATCCTTACTGAAATTCTATATCCATTCCCAGCTATATGGGATAAGCCAAGACATCAGCTTCTTGTGGACCGGCTTCATAATCCACAGAAAAATTATACACCATGAAGCAGGTGTTAAGGAAAAATAAAAGATAGAAAGTCTTTGAACTGAGTTCAGCGTAGCTTTGCATCAGCTCCTTAAACATTCATTACATGACAGGTTCATGAAGAGAGAGAGACAGAGGATCTTCCAGTTCCTGTCTTACAGCTCTCAAACAAGCATTTCTTGCAGAAGACCATCTGGATAGGCAGACATACTGTTCAGCTATCTGCCACTAGCGGAAGATTGTTTGGGCCTAATTTGCACACTAGAGATAAATTGCTTAGTAAGACTACAATGCTCTCATGTGGTGAAATTCTCCTAAATTCATCGGTAAGTGAAATTATCGAGGGTCTCTTCTGCACCACTCAACCTATAATAATGTGTATCTGCACAGAACTGGGTTTACTAGGGACGCAGGATATTGCACTGGGTTGCCCCAAAGCTTTGTGCTATTAGGCTGTAGTCCCAGATTTTTGAAACTCAGCTTTAACTACATTGCCTAATGTTGACAGTGCTTCAAGATGAATGTTTTTTAATTGTATCATTTCTACAACCTTTTACTTGCATTTTATAAAGCCTCTAGTGGATTAAGAAACTCTAGTAACCCCATATGCTGGCACAAAAGCTTGAAATCTTTTAAGGGAAAGAGAAAAAAGTTTCACTTAAGTGAAGGTATTTATTTCTCCCTCAATGAACAGTGTCTTTTGTCTAACATTCTAAGAGTATCCCAAAAAACTTCAGCTGGATCATGTTTAATAGGCAATCATTAGAGTTGAGTAACATGATTCTCCAGAGACAGCAGAGAAACTGAAGTTTCATTGTGACTACTTTCCAGCACCCTCCAGAGACTGGGAAAAAAGACTTCAACTGAGGGCACAGACAGTATTTCTCCCATGTTCTCCATATCCCTCACACTAGTGCCCAGAGAATAAAAAGAAAAAAAAAAAAATGAACTTTGAGTATTCAGTAAGGTTCCAAAGCAGATTAATTAAGCAGAAGAATGAAAAAGGTTAGGGTAAGATAATAGATAATGACTGGTGAAGGGTTTTAAGGGAAGAGACGAGGTACAGGGCAGAACATAATCATCAGAACAGTGACTTTCTGTCACTGAGTAAGATGAAACTTACTCTTCTGTCAAAGAGTAAGATGAAGGCTCTTTCTAAATGGCATGGGCCTATCAGCTCCTTTCTCATTACACCTCCCTCACTATGAAAGAAGGCAGCTGGGCCAGATGAGCTTCCCATCTCTTCAAGGAGTTTGACAAACACATTTTGTGCAGTTGTGCTCCTTACATGCCAAAAGACGGCATCTAGAATCTGGGGAATTAAGAAACAGTGGTCTGGCAAAAGGTGCAAAAGCAGAAAAAGGAAGCCATAGTGGGACAAAACCAGCTGCATTTTAGTACCCTTGCTCATACCAGCTGCAGCTGAAAACACCCCATCAATGTTCCTCTGTTGTCAGCAGGTGGCTTTGAAGCCCACCAGCAAAATATTTTCTCACCTGCCTCTTGCAGAAGGTAACACACAAGTCACTATACAAATTCAAATGCCAGAGTCCTATGATGTGGAATCTATTTGTCAGCACATTCCAGAAGACAGAATTTCTAGCCTACTTTTGGTCTGTTACATGTCTGCATTATGCAATAGCCTTTAACCACAGGACAATGTATTTTTTGTTCCCACAGACTGTGTTGTGATGACAATGCACACATCATTGAAGTAAGGCTAGGTAAATTTAACTGCAGCTTCTTCAAAGATTTTGAGTGCTTACTTTTACAGCAAAAATTTCTTTATATGTAGGTCTACTTATTTTCATGAAGAATTACCAATAAACCAACAAAAACTCAGTAGTATACTGACCAGTCACAAATCTACAGCCTTTTTTATTGCACAAACAAATAATATGCACCTTTATTAGTTACACCTAAATATTTTTTTTTTGAAAATAGCACATTAATATAATCGTAACTTACCAGCATAATCCTGATCATTTACACTTGCACCAGCTTTTATTAGGTTACGTACAAGGTCTGCATCTCCATCAGCAGCAGCTCTCTGCAGTATGGTCTCACCAAAACCATTCCTCTTAGTTATTCTTGAAAGTGTAATGTTGCAATGAGGGTGTGTAAAATTCCCAAGATAAAATTCTTGTCCTGAAAAATAATTTAAAAGATCTTTTTAACAGAAAAAATATCTTTCCCCTCTTACTTTGATTTCAGTTTGCATTAGAGTTAGTGGATAAGCTTTCTGGAGGAAAAAAAATGTGCTTATGCAATCTAGTACAAACGTATATATCTGAAGAGACATTACCAATTACATAACAGTCCCATTCAAATAAAAGATGCCATAGTGAATTCCATAACAAAACTCCAACTGAAGTTCAACATACAGGAATGTAACTTAACAAAAGTGTGTTAATTTTAGTCTTTTTGTATTTTTATTCACATTTTTGCAAAGTACATAATTTCCCACCAGCTGATGAAACTGCTGTTCTAGTTTACAACTCGTTACAGGATGAGCAGATTTCAATAGCTAGTCACTAACTCAATAAACTTCTCTTTTCTTAAAAGCCAAATTTATCAGCAGTTTTTTGTAATCATTTATATTTTAAAACATCTGCTTCACAGCCAAGGAATCTTTACGCCAGGATAGCAAGTGAAATTAGCTCCCTCAGGTTTCCCACTTCACAAAATGCTATGCCAGTTGTGCACTGAGGAAAACAGATAGACCAAAACCCTTATTAGCCATCCAACTGAAAATTACCTCTGCTTGGGAGTCAGAAGCCTAAATATAAAAAACTAAAAGATACTATTATTAATTTTTAGTTTATGGTTTTACAAAGGAAGTGCTGTCTCCCATTATGCATCCACTATACTTTTCAGATTGGATTAAATGATTTATGATACACAGATGAGCTGTCTTGCACTTTACCAGTAGTGCCATCCCAGCATCCCTTCCTACTATGAAGAAGAACATCCTGGCCTCTGCCTCCATGAAAAACAGGGAGGGAAGAGAGAAGAAAAGAACGAAAAGACAGGCCTGCAGGAAACCATGCTGTAATGGCTCAGGCCATTAGTTTATCTATTAATGAAAAAGTTGGGATTTAGAGGGACTACGTGCCACAACCACTGCTCTTCTTTGCAGTCTGTACCAGATGCTGTTGACTGTCCCAAAGACTTGTGTCAGAAATAGAAATTTTAAGCAAGACTATAAGACACATTGTTCTCTGAGAGCTGTAACTCGCAAAGCCTGATCAGTCTACTGTTTAATGCATTGTGTATACTGTGAGGTCAGACTAAACTGCTCCCAACCTTCTTAAGTGTTCAACTCTGCAAAGATTTTTAGAATCCAGTATGTATAGGCTCACCCAGCACCTTCCCTCAGCTGAATACATGGACAGTATTTCCCTTCTATCTGTCCAGCCTTGTAAGACTGTAATCATTTATGATAAATTACAATAGAGTGTTCAAAGCTGACTTAAATCAGCGAAGAAATTCAGGAGGGATTACACCACATAGACAAATACAGAACAAGCCGCAGTTTTATGTTATACTTAATTTAACTAGGCACTGTTATTCCAAGAGGACCTACTAATTCTACCCTACTCTCCCTATCACCTTCCTAGTGTCAGACTAGTGTCAGACCAAGTGGTACCTGCAGATCCTAACTGAAACTTTTGTGGGGCTGTTTTTTCAGTGAATTACCAAGCAAAGATGACTCACAGATTCCTCATTGCTAGGTCTGATGCAAAAGGGAGGTAAACTTGTTAAGATTCAGTTGGGATGAAACTACATTTATAGACAGAGCAACACCTGCAGAAATCATGCTAAAAACAACAGCTTTTTGAGCTGAGATTACAAAGTCATGAAGTAGATAAGAACTTAGTCATCTAACTTTAAATCTCATAGAAATGGTGCTTCTACTAGGAATAATGAAAACCCTGTGAGAAGGGTTGTTCGTTGGTAGTAGAATTATTCAGATTTTACAAGACCTATAATGTAGCTCTTACAGTTCAAACACTTCCAAACTTTTAAACTTGTTTAAATGATTGTAACCACACACACAAATCCAGGCTGAGTGGGCTTTGACAAAAAAGAAACTTTTAAGACCCTTACAGGTTAGCTCTAAGTGTGGAAATACTCTATTCTCCTGCACACTTTCTCTATGAGCCAAAGAATTTCTTTGCATGCATCTTCAAAGGATGAGAAATATCCGTCTTTCTCTCTGACAGTAAGGATACTGCAAGGAAGAATACTTGTGACTCAGTGACTGTGACAGTGAAGGTCTATAACCCTATATAGAAACAGAATAACAGCAGCGAGCATTTAAAGTAGAATAAGCTGTTTTTTACAGGTCATTTCTTGAGGATGGCATTGGCCTTAAAATGATGTTGCACACAGAATACTAGATTATAGAATGAGGATCTACATTTTTGGTCTGCACTATTCTTCTCCTTTTCAGAATATACTGTATAAGTTTCTTATATAATTCTTTGAATAAAAATGCATTATGAAAAAATTCTCTTGATTCTTACTGAGTTTGTGTATACAAGATAACTGCTAGGTTGCTAATACGCATATTTAAACAAGCAAATTATAAGTAATTTTAGTAATTAAAATAAATGTTTATAGCATCTTTTAAAAAGAAATTCATGTCACTATATATTGGAAAGGTTATTAATTACAATTGCTTCAGAGTACAGTTGTTCGAATCAAAAAAATAATGTCTGATAAGTATCAGATAATATCTTACTCATTTTATCTTTGATTCTTTTGCTCCTCCGTGTCTGGACAGTTTTTCTATTCTTATTCAGAGTTATTTCTTGGTACATCTTGGCTTCTGGATCTTGCTTGGCTCTAGAAGTAGATTTCTGAATTTTACTGAAAAGAGATTTGTTTAGAATTAACAAAAACATTCACTTCTCTACATGAATCTGTGTTTTCAGTAGAGCTACGAAGGTTAATATTTTTGACTTTAAAACGGAGTTTCTAATAGCGTGGAAGGATATATGCCAACTTAGGTAGTACTGAATAAAGGGAAAATCAGGAGAGAAACTGACTTCCAAATCTTTAAGCAGAAGGTAAAACTTTACTTTTGGATCATATAAAATCAGTAATGTAAGGAATGAGTGTCTGTATGCATTGTAAATTCGAAGGCGGAAAGGGTTAAAACCGACTGCATCAGAGATCAGCCTAGGAGGGGTGTGCCAGGGTCTGAGGGGAAACCGATAGCCCAGCTGAAGTGCCTCTATACGAATGCACACAGCATGGGAAATAAGCAGGAGGAGCTGGAAGCTCTGGTGCTTCTGGTGGAGAACTACAGTCTTGTTGCTCTCACAGAAACGTGGTGGGATGATTCACACG